>WAAF01003697.1:40018-103056 GCA_013400475.1 Tricholaema leucomelas | reverse complement strand
GTCTCTTCCAACCTGTTTGATTCTATGAAAGACTCTATTCTATGAAAGGTGTGTCTTCACTAGTGCAGAGCAGAAGGTGGGGAGAACCTCCCTTAACCTGATGGTTACACTCAGTGCACCCCAGGATACCATTTGACTTCCTGGCCACTAAAGCAATCTTCTGGCTGATAGCTAACATATTCACCAGGACTCCCAGGTCTTTCTTCAAGGAGCTGCTTTCCAGCAGGTCAACCTCTACACTGTACTGACACATGCAGTTTTTCCTCCTTAGGTGCAGGACCCTGTACATATCATTGTTAAAGTGTCTTACTGGTGCCAGTTTACTGCAATAGCAGAAAAAGGGCTTCCAGAAATAACTATCAGAGCATTTATTTTAGAACTTAACTGAAAGAATATATATTAGGTTTCTAGATATCTGGAGACTGGGCTGGCAAAGCACTACATGAGGCCTTACTGATGTCCAAATCAATCAGATTAATTACAATCCATGTTGCTGGAAATATACATGACAGTACATGATCTCAGTGCTGGCTTCATAACCTTCTGTGAGTAGACACAAGATATTTAAACTATTGTGGATTATGATCTTTTCAAAGATGGAGACATATCCTTCCCGTGAACATCTCATATGCAGAGAACCAAGGTTTCTAAAGAAAACCTGCTATCTTTCATGAGCTAAAATAAATCACTGATTTTCATAGACATTATACTAGTAACCAGCTTGCATCAGAGGAAGTCAGCCAGACATATTTTAGGACTGTAGGATTGTAAATGTTGCACTGAATAGCCGAGCACAAACTACAGGCTGCCACTAGTCTCTTTGTCAAACAATCAACATTTTCTGCATTTTACTTGCCCAGCAGAGTTAGGATATGACAGAAAAAGTTGTAATGATACCCAGAAATGCAGCTTGAAGAGCTAAGGAATTATATTCCACCCTGATGACTGTTTCTGAAGAAGTACAAGGTATGTTACAACCAAACCTGTTAAAATGAGGACTGAAATTCAGCATGAACGAAAAGCAGAAGTCAGCACAGTGCAGAGATGGAGCCTGACAAACTCCAAGCCATTCTTTGTTTCTTTTCACTCCAACATCACACAAAATTCTCATCAGATGCTTTAGTCCCTGGTGTAACTAATTTGCACTGTATTTAGACAGGCTCATAATATTTTGGAGTTGATCCTGCAAGATCATGGTTCTCCACCTGTTACAGTTTTATGCACAGACTTCTTAATATAAAATCTGTTTCATTTTTCAGCTGCAAATGCCTTCTGGAAGTTATCCTTCTGCACTTATGAAGTATATGAGTTTAAGTAGTTAATGGCTCTTTCCAATGTTTACTTCAAAAAAAGCTGGTTTGCACTGATTGATTTTAAGCAAATCAATTAATAATGAAATGACCTTGGTAGAGATCAGCTCTTCTTGATCAGTAGAGATTATTGATTCATTTGCTTTGTTAGGAAACTGCACATACTTTATTAAGGAAATTATAATGCTTTGCAGCTGCTTCTTGTAGTAAAGCCAATGTTTTTCATGTGCTGGCTGAAATATATCCTGACTCTGTAATTGTCCTGGAGTCCTGTATACCCCAAAATTCCTCTCCCTCTGTGGTTTGAATGGGAGAGGAAAAAGGCACGAAAAGACCTGTCCATCCCCCGTCCCCCCTCCCCTGCTGCAGGCATGAAGCGGGGCAGCAAGGGACCCTTCCGGCACGAGGAGTGCCCCATGCCAGGCCCGCGCTGGACTCAGCTGGGGATTGGCTGTGGTCTTCACACCTAGGAAGTGGTAACTCAGCTCTTTGTCTAGGAAGGGTATAAATACTGGGGGGACTTCCCACCTTGGGGTTTCCGCCTTGGGGTGTTCCTGCCGTGGAGTTCGTTCCTGCCTTGGAGTTGTCCCCCCCGCCTGGATAGCTTCTGCACAAGGAGCCCCTGATGCTCAGAAAGACAAGCTCCGAAGGACTGCTTCACCTTAAGCACCTCTTTTGTGCAGCTTTATAGCTCTTAATGACCCTTGGAGGCTTTTGAAAGACCCGCAGGGACAAGCCTTTGACCCCCCTTCCATTCAAGCCAGCCTGATTCTGCTGTGAGTAGCTTTGGCTCAGCCTATCTTGATATTGGGGATGCTATCTCTAATAGCTCAAGCCTTTTCCAACTTCTGACTTCTAAAATAGTCAAGTCTACCTGTGGCATCCATGTAGATCTTCTCAACCAACCAAGAACCTGCTAATTAAAATTATATTAACTTCTGTATATAGTTCTGGGGGCAGGTTTTGGGAAAATAAAATAACTCTATTTTTATATAAATTCCTGACTCAGCCACATTAATTCCCTGCCTCCATAACAGTAATAGCTTAGAATCACAGAATGATAGAATGGTTTAGGTTAGAAGGATCATCTGGTTCCAGCCTTCTGCCACAGGCAGGGACACCATCCACTAGAACAGGTTGCTCAAGGCCTCATCCAACCTGGCCTTCAACACCTCCAGGGAAGGAGCAGCCACAACCTCCCTGGGCAACCTGTGCCAGTGTCTCACCACCCTCACTGGAAAAAACTTCTTCCTAACATCTATTCTAAATCTTCCCTCTTCCAGTTTAAACCCACTACCCCTCATCCTGTTATTACGAGATCTCTTCCCAGTCTCCCTGTAGGCCCCCTTCAGAGACTGGAAGGCCACTACAAGGTCTCCTCGAAGCCTTCTCTTCTCTAGGCTGAAGAGCCCCAACTCTTGTAGCCTGTCCTCATAGCAGAGGTGCTTCAGCCTTCTGATCATGTTCGTGACTCTGCTCCGGACTCACTCGAACAGTTCAATGTCCTTCTTTTTTGGGGACTGCACACAGTACTCCAGGTGGGGTCTGTGGTGGGGAGTCCCAAAGGTCACAAAATAGGCTTGAGCATGTCCTGTCTTGCCCGGACATGTTTACCTGCCCGTCTGCATTGCAGCCAGAGGGGGGAAAGTAGGACAAAAGAAACCCAAAACAACCTAGTCTGGTTTAGTCTGGTCGCCTAAGAGGGGTTTCATAAGACCCACACCCCTGTCGCCTGCAAGGTGCATGTGCCCCCATTTTTGGAGAACAGCTTATGGGTTCTTCCGATTTTGGGTATATTTGGGTGATTGCCAAAAGGTGATTGGGTGATATTGTGGCCAAAGAGACCATTATCCTCGGCCATTGTTATATAAAAGGGGATAAACAGGTGAATTAGGTGCTTGCGTGCTTGTTAGTTCGTTTGCTCGCCTGCCACCGCAGCCTGCCGTGCCAGCCCAGAGAGGGTCCTGACCTCTGGTGCACTAAATCGGGCCACCTTAGCCTCCAGCCTGGATTCTACTCTGCCCAGCTGACTGAATGTCTGATGACCTTCTGAGAAGCCAGGGAGGGACCTGGCCCGTGTCTTTAAGACAGCGTGCCAGCAGCCGAGCCACATTGCAGCCCACGTGGAATTCACCACAGAAATTCT
Organism: Tricholaema leucomelas; assembly: GCA_013400475.1. NCBI lineage: Eukaryota > Metazoa > Chordata > Aves > Piciformes > Lybiidae > Tricholaema lacrymosa > Tricholaema leucomelas. Next base: position 99,600 of record WAAF01003697.1, on the reverse strand, counting down.
ACTGACTATTTTCCTGCTTATGTCTTGGAATACCGACATTAAGACTGAGGACTAGTGAGCATTCTGATTCTCTTTATTCAAGTTGCTAAAGGAATTTGGTTAACCTCACAAGCGGTGAGTTAAGCCGCAAGACTCTCTATCAAACACATTTCTCAAACCTTTCAAAATTCCATTGTATAGAGACATTCTGTAAAATAGTTCCGCTAACCGCATCCAAGAATTTGTGTGGATAGTTGTAAATAAGTTTGGGGGAATTCTCTGTGTATATATTAATAAATTATTTAATAACTTTTATATCGGCCTCATTGTATTTCACCCCAAATTCAGATTCAACTAGCCCCCTTCATAACAGGGTCTGATGAGAGCAGAGTAAAGAGGGACCATCACCTCCCTTGCCCTGCTGGCCATGCTTCTCTTGATGCAGCCCAGGACACAGTTGCTCTCTGGGCTACACATGCACACTTCTGGCTCATGTTGAACTTTTCATCAACCCAGACCCCCAGGTTCTCTTCCTCAGGGCTGCTCTCCAGACGTTTGCCAGCCAATGTGGTCATAACTCTCAAGAATGAATAACAGATTGTTCAGGTTTTCAGTAGTTGCCTTGCTGAGGAGTATTTCTTTGATCCTTCATCAACTCCCATAGAAATATAGCAAATAGAAGACTCTCCTACTTCAGCTCACTCTAGAACCTAAACTTTTTTAATTTATTAATTTCTGTTGCTTATATTTCTCATCTTAGTTCCCAGATAAGAACTGGGACCTGTCTTATACCTTTTTCTGAGATTCTCACATACGAATGGAGTCTAATCAGCACCACCATCTCCTCATGGCAATGCAAAACTAAGAGCAAGGCTAAATAAAAAAAATCATGTATCAAACAACTTTACCTTGAGTAGAACACTGCAATATTTATGTCCAAATTAGCTGCTGAAGAAGTTAATCATGCACAGCAGAGCGAGACTGGATAGTTTAAAACACAACAAAACCATCTATGTAGGATTCGGTAGTAAAAGGTGGTAAACTGTAGAATAAATACTGAAATATGCTGAAATTGATAAAATATTTCAGTCTTGTGTTCTTGTATTCAATCTTGTATCCTACATAATCATCTTCCTCACAAACTTCCCACCTATCTTTACAGCCACATATAAACATCATTAAGAAAGACTGTGCTTGGACTGCATGCAGTGTATTGCAGTATCACAAGTTATCATTCTACAGAATTACACAGAACTCCAAACCAGTTAGGTAAACGTTAGAGTGCTGCTGCTAATGATTAGCCAAGAGCCTATTAGACATCGCATGTTCACACCATTTCATTATTGAAATGAATTATTGCAGTCAATGCAACTTCTGGAGACTGTGTTTAAATGAAAAGATTGCAGGAATGCACTAATATGTGGTCCTGAATTTATGTTAAAATTTTATGTCAACACATTTTTAGGCCTATCTTTCTATATAACAAATTCAAAAGAAATAAGAATTGAATAGTTTAAGTTTCCAAAGGCACTTAAACTTTCGCTTCTGCTTAGGCTACCTGTGCTGGTTTGAAGCTAATTGGAAATTAGACCATTGGTTATAAAAGAATGATAATGATAAAAGTCTGTATCATTCATTGATTTGCTAAAAGGGATAAAAAGCCAAAATGTAAACAATTGGTCCTTCTGTCTTCTTTGCTCCCAAGCACTGGATCTATTTGCTGGTCCTTTGCTTCGCTCTAATAGCATCCATTAACAGATAACAAGTTAGCTTTGCTGATTGTCTTGGTTTCTGTCTAGAAAGGAGAGAGAGGTTTTGAGGCCCTTCTGGGCAGCTTCTTTGTCCATGAGGGAATATGAATTTCTGTATTATTTCTAAATTGTACATAATTGTAAATACTTGTAAATAGGTATTGTGCATATATGCTTGTGAATTTGGTTTTTCTGTAAATACAGCTTTATCTTACTTCCAAGCTGTCTTGAGCTGGTCTTTTAAATGTCCTATGTGTGTGTGTCTGTGTCTGTGTGTGTGTGTGTGTGTGAGTGTGTGTGTGTGTGTGAGTTCCCAACCCACCACACTACTTGACACTGTTTTGGCAAGGACACAGGTGATTAAATGTCAGAGTGAGAAAGCTCGACGTGAAAGGAAAACTTTAACAGCTGTCAGGCAGCTACAAACTTCTGCTACATTGCCTCTAAGGGAACCATGTATAGAATCAATTTATGTCTTAGGAACAGATTATTGTGAAAATACTTTTCACTAGATCACCTGCATCACAGAATAACCTGCAAGGAGATTTGACATTAAAAAAAATAAACTGTAAAGGTACTGTACAAATTCTGAAATTGAAGTTAGTAGGTCCTGCAAGTTGCAATAGGAAAAAAAGGTTTAATCTCTTTGAAGTTGCCATTTAAAGAACTTCTTTACAGTGCCATGCCCATAGTTTTATGTGAGCAGCAGAATAAATCAGCACAGTAATATCTTTTCTCTAATATGCAGTGTTAGAGCACTATTCTTGGAACCAATAAGTAGAGCAAAGCTCAGTCTTTCCCCAGCTGCTCTAAAGAGAAGACAGCAAATGATAAAAGACACTTTAGGCACAAGTAATAGTGCATGAAAACTTTTGTTCAGAGTTGGAGTTTTGCACTCACAGTATTTTATTTCACAAAATTATTTTCAGAACTTTTCCCATTTCTGATTACATATATATTGATATTTTTTTACATAAAGCTGAGACCTGCCAGTTTATTTGAGTATGTCTACTGCTCTACTTTGTTGTTTAGAATGAAGTCTTCAGACAGAGACCTTGCATCTGAGTTTCAAAGTTAAAATTTGTTTCAGATATTTTCCACAAATACAAATAACAGTGATTTTAACAATAACTTGTGATTTTAAGGACTAAAAATGGTACATTCAAAATTATTTCACTGCCAAGTATTTAATTGCCCACTTTTCCAGACCACATTCATTTATTCCTTGCTAGATACACTGCAATTATGATTCAAATTAAAAGTACTTAAAACTTTATATGGCTTTATGAAAACCTGGTAAATGCAACAAAAAAAAAAAATGGAAGCTCATTACAGTGAAGAACTGTTACTTAAAATAAAATACTACACCTGCAAAATCTGATTGCTTGTTTCAAAGTCTTTATGGATTCATTCAGCCAGGCCAAAGGGTCATAGGTATATTTTTAAAGTATTAGATCTCTGTGCATTACAGCCTTTGAATTGTGGTGTACTGTTCTGCTCTGACAAACTGGAAATCCTTGAACAAATCATTATATACAAAGACTTAAGGCTCAGTTTTGCATCCTGGCAAGAACTCCACGTACCTGAAATCAAAGGAACTTAACAGCATATCTTCTAAATCAAAACTGAACTTTCTTGAAACATAAGAAAAACTTTTAAGAGATGCTGAATCCTGCATTTAACTCACATGAGTTCAATTTTATGAGAGCAAAGGAAGAAGTTACTAAAATAAATTACTAATACTGCACTTTGAGTTTACCATTATCATCACAAATCCAGATTTGTTACTTCATCTGTTATTTCTTTTACTGGTGTTGCAGTGACCATGACAGTACTTGTGCACTATCCGCACTCAAGTATGAATTAAAAATAATGTAAAGCTGCATGAACTCATCCTGTTCATACTGAACACTGCTTTCCCAAGACACTAGTTTTTCACTACTTAACAGGAAGATAGAAAATAGGACTGGAAGTCTTCAAATTTACCCAAAATTGCACAGAAAGGATTAAGTTTTGCAGCATGTCTGAGAGATTAATAAAATAGGTAAATCAAGAAAAGATGACATTTTCCATGAGAAAACTGTGATAGAGCACCTAGTAGAAGCTGATGCACAAAATCCCTATCTACACAGCTCCACTGAAGCTAAGAGTTGTTTTCTTTTATAAAGTTTTGCCTGTACTGCTCAGATAAAGCCAGCTTCTCCTTTGCACTGTAGGACTGTAGCACTGTTATTTAATTACTCGTCCCTGCTCACCTGGGTCAGAACAACTTTCAGTATCTTTATCCCTCTTTCATAAAAAACAAATACATTGTGACCCACCACACTGAAACAAAGCCTTGTAACATAGCTGCAAGAAGCCTCTGTGGGCATACTCAGGAATTGATTTTGTTAAATATTTAACGTTTTATTTAGATGCCTGTGCAGTATGCAGTCACACGTCAGCTGTGCTTAGGATCATACAGATGTACCAAGAAAATAGCCACGACATTTCTTGAAGCTACAAGATGCCTGATGACAACACAATCTCTTTTTTTTTTTGTTGTTGGGTTTTTTTTCCCCCTTTGAATATGATACTGCAGTTGAAGAAAGTGGGAAAAAACCACAGAAAATAAGAACTCACATGAATAGCTGATGCACCAACTGACAACACATCATGTGCGCAGTGAGTTTCTGAAATAATGAAAATAGTTGTCTACAACACAGGTAGGCTGTTCTGTAGAAAGCCTTTCTAGCGACCTGCACCATTATCTTCAGCAAACTTGAGAAACTGCTCTGAGAACATTACACTGTCAACATATGGAGCCCTCTTTCGGCTGTCAGTATGCAGTGGATAGTGTTATTAACATTGCTTGTAGCAGTTTTGGAGACCTAATCAAGTGTCTAGGTTGACGCATACAGAAAGATGCAATGTATTAAGGATATTTGCTACAAATATCTAACTGAAGGCCAGAGATATAGAGAATGAGAGAGAAGCCTGGATGATTAGTATGACTAAACAGGCCATCACCAGTATTCAGAGCAAAATGAATACTGGACTGTATATAACAACATTATTTTAGTTTAAAAATAAGAGATAACAAGTAAGTTTTGAATGCTGTGTAAGTAAGGAGAATACTTGCATTTAATATGACAGAGAACAAAAAGTGTGACTGAATGAAGCCACATGGCATGATGAAAAGAATAGGCTAAGGAAATGTTATTGACATTGATAATAGATGTATGGTGAGCAAAATTGCATCCTTCCTCTTCTTACAGAAAAGTCCATAGATTAAAGATGTTGTATGACAATACCTAGGAAGAACAGAGAAGTAACAATCAAAAGAGGGGTCTGATTTGAATGGTTTACCGAGTTGTCAACCTGAGTAAGACACTATGGTAATACAGGGACAGAAGGAAAAAGTGGCATAGGGAGACTAATGTTGGTTTATTCCAGCAGAATTAACAACTAAACAAATAAGAAGTGTGGGGGGGAGGGAAGAGTGTTTAACCAGATACTCTAGTTTCATTTGGACACTAGACAGAGGTCCAGAATAAAGAATTTTCAGTTTAAACCAATAGCTGAATCTATGTTTGAGGACCTGACCACTCACCAAGTGTTTTTAAACCTTCCTCCTTCCACCTCATCTCAGAAATCAAAAGCTAATTTGAGCCAGTTCAGCAATTCCCATGTGTCAGGCCTGACAGGTCTAGCAGATAGCAATGCCAAAAACAAAAGTCTGATACTGGATTTTCTGAATCTCACAAAATAGGAGCAGCCAGTGTTAGCTGCCAGCACTTGATCTGTGTTCAACAGAAGGGATTCAGATAGCGTTTGAAAATGTGTCATCAGGATCCAAAGTTGACTAATCCTTGTTGTTAGTTTGGTCTGCTAGTTAATTAGGTATGTCATGGCAGCAGAGTAGGACTTCTCTTCCGAAGGGCCTCCCCACTACAGGCTGTTGTACTTCTGAAAGCACAGATCAAAACCAGAAGCTATCTATCTTGTCCTAGATTTGTCTCCCATTCTCTGCCTAGGAACAACCAGAAAAGCACAACCAAAATCTTTACAAAAATACAACAACTAAAAGAACATAAGCCTACAGCTTTCATTCCCCACCATGAAACACTTGCTATTTTTTATTTAAAAGACTTTCCCAGAGAAAGGAGAATGAACACATTTAACAATCCACATTGGACAGTAGTCATACAAAGCATCAAGTGGAAAGACACACTACATTTTCCTTCACACAGGGGCCCTCTTGTGACCTGTCACAACGGGAAAGGACAAAAAAATGGGTTTCAGACAAGAATGTGGCAATTCATTTCAGCAAGAAAAGAGTTCTCACTGGGACTGTTACCTTGATGACTTCTTCAAATTAATCTCTTCCCTGCTTTTATTGAATTGTCATGTTAAACTGAGTATATTTATTTGTTGATGTATTAATGTACTTCAAAATATCCTTATTTGATCCCAGCTTCATAGCACCTAATTTGGTTAGCACACATGTCATGTAATGCTTTAAGCTTTAACAAAAATCGTAAAGTATCATGCTTAGAATGGATGTCTGTACTCTTCCCAGTGTTATGCCTAGTCATGACTCTGCTCTCTGCCTACAGGAAATGCTAAAAGGTGACAACTAAAAAAAAAAAAACCAACAATAGATCACATCACACAGGTGTGTCAAATAGGAGCATGATCCATCTTGGGAGAAAACAAAGGGGAGGAGATTATGTGTTTTCCTGGGATGAAGAATTAGCGTAGGAATTGGCGGGGGTTTTTAACTGCGCTTGAGTCGGGAGGACACCCAGAGAAGGTACCTCCAATGACCACCAGAGGTGACCACCAGGACTGCGAACAGCCCAGACAAGGCAGGCGCATGAAAGACCTCTGGCGTACCAAGAATTTCAAAGACTTCTTTACATACTTGATACATATGCATAAACTGGGCGGATAAACGGGAGGGGATGGTGTGTGTTCGTTGCACGGGTTGGTGGAGCGCAGACTCCCTTTGTGCCCAGCGCTGCTTGTTTCCCTTTTAACAAATAAATTTTATATTGTCTTTGGTACTGATTGGCTTGTGCATAAGCTGATTTGTGACACAGAGAAGTGGAAAGTCTAAAACTGAAGCACGTACTGTCAAGAAGACAATCTGGGTCCATTGCTTTCTTTTGTTCCGTTAAGCTTACTGCAATGTCAAACAGAAGTGAAGCCCACTTACTCCATTTGAAGCCAACAGACACAGCATGAGCAAAAGAACTGCAAGGCCAGTCCTTATGGAAATTTCTGCCTTCCTGCCTGTGCTGCCTACAATTCCTCAGTGTTTTTCCAACTCTAATAATGGGGGCGAGGGGAGCCGGGTGTGCTTGTGTCTCATTATTAGTATCTAGAGGTATTCTTTTGTCAGCCTGAGTGGGCAGCCAAAATCCAGGTCCTGCACCTGCATCCGACTGGCTTGAAGATTCATAAGGCAGCTGGCTGCTTTTTGAGACACAACGAAGGGCATGGCCTGAGACAAACAGGGGAGCTTAAGAGTGCCACAGATCGCGGCTGCAAGCCAGAAACCCTCTCCGACACAGAAAAACGGGTGCCCAGTTTGGGTGAGCTCCAAGCTGCTGGATAGCCGGGCAGAGCTGGCTGCGGAGATTCCTCTGGCCCAGACGAGGACATCCGCAGGAGGCAGGGCACCCAGTGTAATAGGTAATTCTAATTGTTTAATAAAGAAACATTTTAATAAGAGTATAATAGGTAATTGTAAATAAAGAAACATTTTAATAAGAGTATCAAGCATAAGGGTGTAGATACAGTTATTGCAAAACAAGAAAAATGCCTAACCGCAAAGGTCATGCTACATATGATAAGCTACAAAGAATAAGCTAGTTAACTGATAAAAATATTTCCAAGGACTCTCCAAGCTTCAGGTACATCTCTAACTGGGCTCGAGACATTAACCAGATGGACTCGAGACATTAACCGGAAAAAGGATACCCATATTTGGAGACGGGTCAACCAGAGGACACCTGAAGAAGACTACTGACTTCATCTTCAACGACCACCAGAAGGGGAAGAGGACCCTAACCCAAAAGAAGGAACATGCGCAGAAAGGATGGATTTATGTAACTTGCAGGGCGGATCAACGCAGAACAATATAGTATAAATATAGGCTGATTGAGAAACTCGGCACAACAGTGGGTGGAGCTGTGACTCCCCTGTCGTCCAGCGCTGTAGCTTTGCTCATATTCTACTTGCTTAATATAATGAATAAATTTGTAATCTGGAAACTTTGATTTTGAGTCATTCTCAATTTATAACACCAGCAAGACCTATGAAGTGCTGCCTTTAAGGAAAAACAGGCTGTCTTGCAGTGAGAGGGGCTCCGCGGTAGTGTGAAGAACCAGAGGAGAGCCTACCGCCATCAGCAACGCAGACGCCCCAGTCTGACTGGGAGGGCGGGCTGGAAGCGGAGCGGGCGGAAGCCCAGCAGCGGGCGCTGTTCCCGCCACGCTGTGCAGCTTTCCCCGGGTCAGGCTGCCTCGTTGCCTGTCGCAGCTTGCCGGAAACCCGCGTTACATAGTCGCCGGGGGGCGGAGGGAAGCGGCCCGTAGCACTAGGCAGGTGGGTTGTTGCAAGCTGGTGGGTTGCTGCAGTTCTCGGCCTTGCAGCCAGCGTAGGCCGACGCGCGGGTCCTCTGCCATGTTAACGCCAGGTGGTGCTAACTGCTGGGCTGGGCCCGGAGAACCTGAGCGGCGCCCGCTGGGGACCCCCTGCGCTGGCGGGCAAGCGCGGGGGTCCCAGACCTTGCGGTGGGCCAAGTCCCAGCTCTGCCCCGGCACCGCGCCTGAGAAGGCTGGCCCGGAGGACAGAAGGCGGGCAGAGGGAGGCGGGGTGGTGGGTCCATGGGTCGATTAGGGCGGGCGTCGCTGGCGTAGGTCTGGACAGTCGGCAGTGGCGAGCCTTGCGTTCGCTTGCTTTGAGTCCTCTCTGTCTGTAGAGGGCATTAGTGATTTAGCGAATAACTCCGGAAGAAGTGAGGCATTGTCATGAGAGATAATGGAAAGTCCCCTGGATACACTTTTACCCAATTTGGCTCTGCCCCATCCCTTAAGGAGCCCTTGGAGAGAAGGAGACTAAGGGGTGACCTCATTAATGTTTATGAATATGTAAAAATTGAATGCCAGGAGGATGGAGCCAGCCTCTTGTCTGTGATGGCCAGTGACAGGACAAGGGGCAGTGGGTGGAAGTTGAGGCATAGGAGGGTCGATGTGAACCTGAGGAAGAATTTTTTCACTGTGAGAGTGACAGAGCATTGGAACCAGCTGCCCAGGGAGATTGTGGAGCCTCCCTCTCTGGAGATATTAGAGAACCGTTCGAATGAGTTCCACTGTGATCTCTAGGTGATCCTGCTCTGGCAGGGGGGCTAGACCAGATCACCTTTCAAGGTCACTTCCAGTCCCTGGCTTTCTGTGATTCTGTGATTATGAGGTGATTGAAATCATGTTAACAGGACATAAGTCTGATTGGGCTTTGCAAATTACAGCATGGGCCAAATCCAGACTCATGAGCATCATTTGTTAAATCATTACAGTACAGGGGAGGATAAGTTCTGAAGTTTGCAAGCATCCATCTTTACATTTATCTATTAATTTTGTTACTCAGGTAGATATTTATGATTGTTTGGAGGCAGCCAAAGAAGAGCTTCAGACTAATCACACTGAAATACTTTGTGTGCTTTTAGCATTTTAGTTTTTTCATAACAAAACGCAGATACAATACAGATATGAGCAGGATGTGAACACCATGGGGCAACTGTGCAATGTTATATTTTTGTCAGTGTTGGAAAGTGGCATGAAAGCAACCTCTGAAGTTGGAGCTCTGAGTTCCAGAAATTCTGCTTAGCTTACTGCAGGCCAGTGTTGGGAGTCCACTTGTTCATGTAGTGACATGTTTAGTGCATGCACTAAACACCTGTGTGGCCCTGGGATGCTGTTCAGATAAGTCGAGCTGCTTTGATAGATTTGCTTGATGAGTGAGTGAATGTACTCTAAAGCCTCCACAAGCGAGTAAGAAGTAAGGTACTATGCCAGCTCATTTCTTTTTGTGAAATCTTGGCACTTAGGTAACAATACTGTCTTATTTACTCCTCTAAAGTTATCTTTTGCAAGAAGTTGTCCATTGTACTCATATTTGCCAGAAGGTGTGGGTATCAAAAAAGGAGGTATAAAGGAGTGACGTAGAGACATTATATGTATACATTTATATACAGTGGGGTATGACATATGGAAATGTAGGCATTATTCATTCTGCTGTTCACAGAACAATTTGGGGCCATTTTCTGTCTTTTTTTAAGGCACAAAATTTGGCTTGCTAGGATGGCAACAAAAGCATTCATTTAAAAACTTGCAGAATGTGAGCTATTTGTTTTGGCTTTTTATTGTGCATGTAAGCAGACCAAGGCTGCAAATTTTTTTTTTATGCCCAAAGCACCTACATTCTGGGCACCCATTTAATATGGATGCAGAAATTTCAAAGTATGACTGATGCTATTTATTGTCGTACTGATTGGCATTTTTCCAAAAGGTTCCAAGCTAGATTTTGTATTTATTCTGTAAAATCTCAGGCAATTATATTTCCACATGGCTAAGGAAAACAGCTGCAGTACCAGTAGCAGTGTGTGCTGTGCCAGTCACCTGCAATTTTGCAGTGACAGCAAGTGAACTGCTCCACTGCTGCAGCTGACTCTTACTGTTAATAAGCCTGACACAAAGAACCCATTCTATCCCAAACTGAACAGTAAACCGGAAGCCTGTTCATTGTAGAATACTTTGGTTTAGACAGCTTTAGTTTCATGTGATCAAATATTTAAAAAAAAAAAAAAAGTAGCTGATTATTGCTTAACATATGAAATTTGATGATGCAGGCTATAATTTTCAAAGGGTAATACATTTTTATTGTATTTGTTGTATTGACACTTCTTCAGGAAACATTGCAAGTTGTCCTTGGCAGAGGCCTCTGCAAAAAAAGAAGTGTCTGTGACAGTGCAATAGGGCTGGTGGAGAAGTGTCATGTCACACATTTGGTTATTGCTTAGAAATACACAGCAATTAAGTAGCTTTAAGTTTAGAGACCACTGCAGTGTTTGTTCTTCCTTAGCAGTTATGATGACTAAACTGTCTGTCTTAAACCAAAAGTCCAAAAGTATGTAATGCTGGTACTGACAGATTTCTGTGAATGCACTCTTGTTTCCTGAATGTCCTAAAATGTGCCAGTCATAGATTTGGTTGCACTTAAGTCGTTTAAACTTATGCCAGTACATTGTGTGTTTGTGGTTACCTGTAGTTGGTAGAACTACAGATAAGTCATGCCTGAGCAGAAATTGAGTAGTAGCAGATGGGTTTTACGTAGAAGGGACTTTGTTCTACCTGTAGTTTTTTCATGTCATGTCAGCCAATAGTCTCCCTTTTGTTTCTGTTTTTTTTTTGTTTATTTTTTAACCTTTCAGTCTTAAGATGCCTTGTAAAAGACTCATTAAGACAGAAGACTGGAACAAGCACTGACTGATGCTGTTAGTGTTATTATGTGTAGGTGGCTCCAAGACTTCTATATGGAACCCTTCAACAGCATTAAATTTACTTTAACTCTCCCAGTGAAATCACAAACCCATCAGTATCTTTCAAAAATTAATTTGTTGTTGCAGGAAGGACTCAGAGCAATCTGAGTTAACAAGCTACATCATCTTGGTTAGTATTTTGAATCCTGTTGTTTGTGAACAAATGGCAAGGTTAGGGAGAGACCTACAAGCTTTTATAAACAAAATACTTTATGTAGAATAAATGTGCTTTATATAAAACCTGCCATTTATAGCAGCAAGGCATTTGAAAGCATCCAGCTTGGCAGGCCCAAATCTACTCTACGCATAGGACCAAGTATGCTGAGGCCACTCTTTGACACATCCCCACATTCTTCTAGATTGCTGTACAAATGATCTTCTCCAAAACAGGAACCTCATTTTAGGTAATTCAGGATCTTAGGGGCTGCTGTATTTGAACTGAGTAAAACTGGTGAGTGCTTCCTCCAAGTACAAACCTTCCAAAGACAAATGCAGCATTCTTCAATTCTCCTTTAGATGCTTTAGTGTCTGTAGGAAGATTCCTGATGATGTGTTTAGACAGGGCCAGAGTCCCCTGCAAACTGATAGAAATGTTTGCAGTGTCTTCGTACCAAGGGGTGCTTTGAAATATGTTCACTCTGTCCTATCTCTGCAGTGGGTTTTGAATGTTGTATGATTTCATGACACTTTCAAACTCACTTTTCCCATAAAATAAGTCAAGATCTTGGCTGCGGCTTTGTATTCACTTCAGAAAGCACTATATTAATATTCTGATTAGGTGCTGCACTTTAGTTTCATGATGGAAAAATGTTAAGTAAGTAGAACATGTCAAATACTGCAGCAAGATTACTGAGGCACAAAGCGCAGCACTTCCATTTTAATATTAAATAATTCTTACTTGCATCTATACATGTGAAACAGTGCAATGGCTTTATGTCAGTATTTGTATTAGGGAATTTAAAAGAGGCATTCCAAGAAGAATGCCTCTTTTAAACTGGGTTGTTATTTTTTTAAAAGTATAACTACACTTTTTGAGCTATGCAATGTTCTTGGCCTGCTATATAGTAAACCATTTCCCTGATTAAATCCTTGATACTGTGATCTTAAAAGATCCTGGGGAAAAAAATCGCTTGATTGTGTGTATTTTAGATCTTCAACTGAAGTATCACATCTTAACATTAAATTTCATTAACTGTAACGTGCCAAAAAGCAGTTAAATACAGTATTTTTTTTGCCTTAACAGGACTATGGTGCTTTGTTTTCTAAGCAGAACACTGCAACTAGCAAGACATTCATCGAGTCCACTTTGGAGACAGCTCTCTTCAACCAGCACAAATAAACCAGTGTTGACTTTATTCACCAAGGTAAAAAGTTCTTCACAGAATAAAGCTAGGCAAGAGTGTGTATTTGTCAGCTTTGATGTACGTGAATCCCAGATGAAATCACTTGTCCATTTTTTTTGTCCCCTTCATGTATTTGCAGTATTGGGCAATTTACTTAAGGCATGTTTTTTACACTGCTTTACAGCAGAGTCTTGCAAGTAAGTATATAGAGTGTACAAATTAAGATTTCAAGATAGTTGGTGCCTCAGTGATGCTGTGGTCCGTTTACTAGTTGAAAATTTTCTCTAACTGCCAATGGAAATAGAGAACAAAGGTGAGTTGTTACATAACATAATCTGCCCAGGGCAAGCATCAACAGCCAGAGTATGTTCCTCAAAGCACTCATGTTTAATTCCAGCACTGCCTGTGGGGCTGAAAGTACATTCAAGAAGTGTTGATAGCACACCAGGAAAAAGCAGATTGTTCTTTACCTTCTTTTTGCTTTATTGGTAGGCAATAATGAGCTTACCTTTCAGTTAATAGTTTTAAAAAAGCTCTTCATATGATTTTTTGTTTCTTAACATTTCTAACTAGTAAGACACTGCATGAAATCAGGTTTTCCAACAGCAAAGTTATAGTTCTTTAAAGTGGCCTCTTATTTAATGTGGTTTTTAACTGAAAAATGCAAACTACTTTAAAATAAATCTAATCTGCACTCTTAGTTTATATTAATTAATTATTTATTTCTTCCTTTCTATTTTGAAGGAAAAAAAGGGAGGAGGAGGCAGGAGAGACCTGTGGCTTCTGCAGCCACTTTGAACTGATAGAGGCTAGCACTACCAAATAGTTTTCCCCTCACAGACTACAGACTCATTTTAAGCCAAGACAAGCACTTCTGCAACAACTGCTATAGATTGAAACAGTTTTAGTTTCCTACTTCGGTATTAATTCTCATCAGTTCTTCTGTCTAGCTCTGCTATGCAGCTGTTTGAGTGCTTATGCCAGTGCACAAGAAGCAGTGACAGGAAGCAGGTCTGCTTCCTTCATGGGCCATCTTAAAATGACTACAAAACTGCAGTCTAAGCGTACAGCATAAATGGCAGTTGTCTAGCAGTAAAGCTGTCCCTTCCATGTATATTATCTTATCAGACCTGGATATCAGCACAGAATTTTTACTGCCTCAGTAGTAGGAGTCCCTTTTGATACTGTAATACCTATCTGAGAGAGAAAGTTGTTCAAGACAACTCTATCTGGGCAGCCCTATTACAAATTAATGTAAGTGAAATGGTGGCAGAGGCTTACTGTTGTTCCACTGAAAAAAAATAAAAGTACTGATGTAAATAGACTGTTTAAACAGATTTCACTGTTAGTTGAAACAGATCGCTGTCTATAGCTAATTGAAACAGTTCACTCCCTGATGGGAACAGGCTTCAAGAGACCCAAGTCTGTTCACCTTGGAGAACAGAAAGCTCCATGGACACCTTAAAGTGGCCTTCCAGCACCTAAAAGAGGCCTACAAGAAAGCTTAAAAGGGACTTTTTACAAGGGCTTGTAGCGATAGGATGAGAGAGAATGGATTGAAGCTTGAGGAGGGTAGATTTAGACTGGATATTAGAAAGAAATTCTTTACAGTAAGGATGGGGATACACTGGAACAGGTTGCCCAGGGAGGTTGTGGATGCCCCACTCCATGAAGGTATTCAGGTCTAGGCTGGGTGAGGCCTTGAGCAACCTGGTCTAGTGGAAGGTGTCCCTGCCCATGACAGGGGCTTGGCACTAGATAATCTTAAAGGTTCCTTCCAACCCAAACCATTATATGATTCTATGATCTGGTGTTAAACCAGTCCCAGTCTTATTAGTACTTAGCTTCTGAGCCTTGTCATCAGAGCAGTAGTGCAAACATATTATTTGCTAGAAGTCAGCTTAGTCTGTTAAAAGCATTTGACAAATGATGATGTTAGAGAGCTCTTCAGATGCCCAGTGGATCCTACTTTAACTGTAAGAAGCCTGGCACATTACAAATCTGATGTGTGGGATTCTGGGAGGTGCCTTTCAGTCAGCAATATCAGATGTATCATTCCCTCCAAATCAACAAGAACTAGCAAGCACACTGTCAGTTGGAAAAGACATTTAAGATTGTTGAGGCCAATATCTAGCTCTGCCAAGTCTGCTGCCAAACTATCTCCCTGAGCACTACATCTCATCAATCAAACACCTCCAAGAATGGTCATACCATCCTGGGGACCCTATTCCAATGTTTGATAATAATCCAGTAAATAACATAAAGAATTAGAATTTCTCTAATATCTAATGGAAACCTCCCCTGGTCTAACTTGAGGCAATTTCCTCTCATCCCACTACGTGGTACTGCAGAGAAGATACCAACACCCAACTCACTACATCCTCCTTTCAAGCAGTTGTAGAGAGCAACTCAGCCTCCTTTTTTCCAGGCTAGACAAAAACTGTAGTTCCCTCAGCTTCTGTTTGTAAGACCTGTTTTCCAAACCCTTCACCAGCTCCGTTGCCCTTCTCTGGATCCACTTCAGCATTCAGTGTCCTTGTAGTGAAGACCTCAAAACTTCACACAGTTCTCAAGGGCAGCATCACTAGTGCGGAGTACAGGGGGACAGCCACTTCCCTGGTCCTGCTTCTTGCATTAGTCCTAATACAGGGCAGAATGCTGTTGGCCTTCTTGACCACCTAGACACACTGCTGGCTTTCATTTAGCAGTCCATGGATCTGCACCCCCAGGTCTTTCTCTACTCTGCAGCTTTCCAGACATTCTTCCCCATACCTGTAGCATTGCATGAGGTTGTTATGGCCCAGGTGCAGAACCCAGCACTTTGCCTTGCTAAACTCATAAAATTAGCCTCAGTCTATCAGTCCAGCCTGTCTAGGTCCCTCTGCAGAGCCTTCCTGCCCACTCCCTTTGAGTTTAGTGTCATCTGCAAACTTTCTGACAGTGCATTCAATTTCCTCATTCATGATAATGATAGTAAAAAGAACAGGCCCCAGTGCGGAGCCCTGGGGAACACCAGCGTCTGGGCCTGGCCATCCAAACACTCAGTAAAGTTGTCCACCCATCCAAGCCATGAACAGCCAGTTTCTCAAGGCCGTGGGAGGCAGCATTTCCATCATACACTAAGCAGGTCACCTTGTAGAAGAAGATGAGGTTGGATAAGCAGGACCTGTCCTTCATGACCCATGCTGACTGGCCTTGATCATCTGGATGTCCTAGATGCGCTGTGTAACGGCACTCAGGATGATCCATTTCATGGCCTTCCCCAGTACCAAGGTCAGACTGACAGGTCTGTAGTTTCTCAGATTCTCCTGGCCCTTTCTGTAGGTGGGTGTTGCATTTGCCGATCTCCAGTCAACTGAGACCTCCCTGGTTAGCCAGGACTACTGGTAAATGCACTGGAAGTGGCTTGGTGAGCACTTCTGTGAATTCTCCCAAAGCCCCTCATGTAAGCCATCCAGCCCCACAGACTTATATGTGTCTTAAGTGGTGCAGCAAGTTGTTAACCATCTCCTTTGTGATTATGGGGGCTTCATTCTGCTTCACACCCCTATATTCAAGCCAAGAGCCTTGGTATCCAGCACATAACTGGTCTCACTATTAAAGACTGAGGTGAAGAAGGTATTGAGAACCTCAGAGTTGTATAGGTTTTCAGAGCATAAGGACTTGTCTGTATGGGAAAGACAATTTAGGTTATGTATGAATTGAAATTTTAGCCAAATGAATTCACAGGAAACAAGAAGTAGCTGTTTCATATTATCTCCATGTTCAAACAAGTTCTAGGAAAGCTTAACTAGGAGAGGGAGAGTATCTTTTCTATCTATGAGAAGTATTTCATGACAGGTGGACAGAGGCATCACCTTAACCTGTGTGCTTTGTGAATTTTTAGGCCAAATTATGCTATTACAAACAACGAAGCAACATACCTTCATGTGAGTCATTTCTTCAGATATGCACTGCTCAAATGATCATGATACATGATCAGCAAAAGTAGCTGTATAAATGTAGTGGAAGACGAGGGAAATTTAAAAATATGAGAGGTTTTCTTTGACCTCATCACAGGTTAAAATGCGGCAGCTGTCTGCCAGTGCTCCTTGATGGAAGTTACTGTCCTCCCAGCTCTGCAGAATGGAGGATCATGCTCAATTTCTTTCAGGCGAGGTCAACCAGGTTATCTTCATCTTCTCTTTTGCTGCTTGGACTGACTTAAGTGACTTAATGCAAACCAGATTAGAAAACACTTCTGTGACTTTGTTATTCTTCTGGCAAGGGAAATTCTTCTACAGAGAGTAGTACCCACAGTTGTTTTCAACTGGTGTTGGCAGTGCTTTGAATACTCGTTGCTGCTGACCATAAGGATTCTGTGCATAACCTTCCAAAACATGACCTCGAATTAGCCTTTAGAAGAGCTGTCAAAAAATGTTAATTTGCACCATGAGAAAAATAATAGCAAATGAGAAAGTATTATGTGGCCAAACAGATTATTTTATTTTCATCCATGCAGCACTGATAAAGACTTAGAAAGCAGTGACACAGAGTGACATGTGGGGAGGGAACTTCCATTTTAAATAATAATCATTCCTGTCTCTGTATGATGCTTTACACCACAAATTATCTGTGTCTTTTACTGTGTGCTTTAAGTCTGAATGTTTTCCTTTAGAAACCGTGCCCACTCTGTGATGAAGCAAAAGAAGTGCTTGAACCATATAAGACAAGGGTAATGTATTGCAATGCTGTATACATTTTGTATATAGAAAGAACAATTAATCAGAATTCTTTCTTTGTAAAAGAAAATAGCTTTGATTTATTTGCATCTGTTTTTCTTTCATGGGTGACCTCTTCAGGACAGTTTAAGCATTGATTTACTGTAAAACTCACTTTCCAAAAGTATTTTGTGCCTGGTACTCAAATAAACATCAGCAACCTAAACTAACATACACTTTGTCACAGCACTTTTTAAAACCACTGCTTTTGTAGATATTGCTGAGTTGTCTGATACAGGAGCTTGCAACTTTTGTGAGGCAGGTTATGATTATCTTTTGAGAATGATGTTAGTAAGTGGAGCTTTAACTATTTGAACTATGTGTGATTACAGTTTTTGCTGTTCTTTAACTAGAATTTGACCTCTTTATTGAAGGAAGAGATTAACAGAAGCATTAAGAGATGTAGCACTCTGCTGTCTAACAGACAACTCTTGTGTTGCCAGTTGCTTCTTTGTTGTGTAAGTGCTGCACAGAGTATGAGGGGAGAGAGTCCTTGCTAGACATGGAGCCAAGCTTAATACTCACAGATTACAACATGGAAGAATAAATGCAAAAGCACCAAGAAAACAGCCTTGCATTTCTGAAAAAAATTACTGTTCAAAACACAAGCAGGTAGTTTTTTCAGTACCCAGTAGGTACTAACTTACTTTCTGTCACAGTTTATTTTGCAGGAGGTGGATATTACCCTTCCAGAGAATTCAGCATGGTGTGATAAATACAGATATGACATACCTGTTTTTCATTTAAATGGAAAGTTCCTAATGAAGCATCAAGTAGACATTCAAAAGTTTGAGGACCAGCTTACAAAACTGGAGCTGCAAAATGCCAGAAACCAATGAAGAAAATGCAGCTGTTCCAGTATGGGTCTGAAAGTAGCGTGCAACATAAATTCTGAGAAAAACGCAGTGTTCATCATTTGGCCTTAGGTTTCTTCGAATGTAAGGTACCAGTGTCCTAAAAAACTTAGGTGACTTGTATTCTACCTTGCATTAGTCATCCAGCCCAGCTGCACCAGTGCCAGTCATTTCTGTCCCATTTGTTTGCTGCTATCCTAGTCTGGCTTTTCATTGACAGAATAAATGCTGGTCCATCACAGTAGATAGAGTGAAGTTTGTTTGTATCAGAGTTTCATGCCAAGGTGTTGGGGGGGGGAGGGGTTACAGGGGTGGTTTCTGTGAGAAGGTGCTAGAGGCTGTCCCCACATCAGACAGGGCTGGTGCCAGCCAGCTCCAACACAGACCCACCATTAGCCAAGGTTGTGCCCATTGGTGCTGGTAGCACATCTGTAATAACTGTGTTGCCCTTCAGCAAGATCTGGGCAGACTGGAGAGCTGGGCAGAGGAGAGCCTGATGAAGCTCAAGAAGTACAGAATCCTGCACCTGGGATGGAAAAACACCATGTACTAGTACAGAGAGGCTGACCTGCTGGAAAGGAGCTCTGTGGAGAAGGACCTTGGAGTCCAGGTGGGCAATAAGTTATCCATGGGACAGCAATGTGGCAATATGGCTAAGAAGGACATTGGTATCCTGGGGTGTATTGAGTGTGGCTAGCAGGTTGAGGGAGATTCTTCTTCCCCTCTTCTTGGTCCTGGTGAGAACACATCTGGAGTATTGTGTCCAGTTCTAGGTCCCTCAGTTCAAGAGGGACAGGGATATACTAGAGAGAGTCCAATAAAGAACTACAAGGATAATTAAGGGACTAGAACAGTCTTATTGGAGAAGCTGAGACACATGGAGCTGTCTGGAAAAGAGGAGATTGGGAGGAGATGTTACTATTGATCAGAAATAGCTGGAGGGTGGGTGTCAAGAAAGGGTAAGTCTCTTTTCATTGGTGTCTTGTGATAGAACAAGAGGCAGTGGATACAAATTAAAACACAGAAAGTGTCACCTTAGCATCAGTTAAAACTTCTTTACTGTGAAGTTGATGTAGCACTGGAACAGGCTGTCCAGAGAGGTTGTGAAGTCTTCTTCTCTAGAAACTTTCAAGACCCATCTGGATGTGTTCTTGTGTGACTTGCTCAGTGTATTGCTGCTTTGACAGGTGAGTTGGGCGTATTGATCTGCAGAGGTCCCTTCCAACCTCTGCTGTTCAAAGATTGTTTTCTACCAGCTTCTGCAGACACAGGGAGCCTATTCATGCCAAGAGCAGTTGTGGAAGTACTGGTTTTTCTGCAATGTACATTGCTCCAGAAAAGGTGGAAGCTGCATGTTCAGCCCAGGAGGAAAAATCTTATGGCAGCACCTTTCAGTGTGTGGAATCTTAACTTCCTCCTGTCTATCTAGTAATCCAAAAGATCTTTTGGGAAGAATTGAGATAGTTTTGTATTCCAAGTTCTCTGAGGAAAGATATTTCCACTAGAAAAGACTCCTATTAGAAAAGAAAATTTAATCTATGCTTTATACTTTGAGATAAACTATTATGGGTATTTTGAGATCAGGTTTAAACTGTATTTGTGTCTTCTGGGTATTGTTATTAATGCAAGACTAAAATGCCACCTACATGAGTACTTACGGTATGCATCGCCATGTGACATCTTCCATTTTGACAACCCACGAAATAAGACAAATCTAAGCAGAAGTTACTGGCTGTGCAGGCATATGAAGCAATTTATTGAAATCCACGGGGTCTAAAAGGTAATGCTGCCATGAAAAGTAGTTCAAGGTTCAGTACATAACAAAAAGACACTGATTTATGGGTGGGCAGTATTCTTTTTAATGCATGAGAATACTCTTAAGGAGCAGATGACCTGTGTGGCTACCTGGTGCCGCAGGTCGTAGTTCTCCTGCATGTTCCGCCGTTTGTTAATGCAGACCTCAACCCGGTTGTTATTACTTCGCCAGAAGCGGGTAGACTTCTGAGCCTCGGCGGGAGGGGCGCCCGGCGTCTGTAACTCCGGCCGCATGGCAGAGGCTGTCGTGGCGAGGCAGGAAGGACAAGCACTGAGTATGCGGAAAGTGGAGGGGGATGGAAGAAGATGAGGATGGACGTGCCGAATCAGTAACAGGAGAAAAACTTTATTACCGGCGGGACGGAACGGGCCGCGAGTCGGGACGCTGGCGGACGAAGGGGGATGGCGGGCAAAGGTGGATGGTGGGCGTGGGCGGACGACGGGCGAGAGCAGAGAGGCGGCGGCGAACCACCGCCGCAGCGGCAGGTCCGCGGCAGTATCTTACATGGCCGGCGGCCGCCCCGCGCCCTGAGCCGAGCCCCAGCCAATCGCGGCGCGACGCAGCCCGCGAGCCACGCGCCGCCGTGCGCCCCGGGAGGAGAGCAAAGCCCGCGCGGCTCGCGGGGCCGCAGCACGGCAGCGCCCGGCGGGTGCCCGCAGGGCTGGGGCGTGCCGGCTGCCGGCTGTGGCGCCGTCTCACGGGGCGTCCCTCCACCACCCGGTGGGAGATAGCTCCCCAAGGCCGCCGGTCTGCGCTCCTCGCCGGCGTGACAGCGGCTACTGGGACAGAGAGAGATGCGCACATTCTGCCTATGAAAAAAACAGGAGTGGGCTTGCCACAACACACATTTCTTACCCCAGATTTACTCTCGTCTGTACCCTGCACACTGTACTGGAAACGGTTTGATTTGAAAACTTCTAGTACCAAGGGGGTGTGTATAACTGAAGTTATTTTGGATGCACTGGGGAGCTCTTTTCCAGTCCCTTGGAAAGACAGCAAACCTGGCCAAAGGGAGTGAGGACAGCTGGGGCTGGGGGTGGTGTGGACTTTTTAGCACCTGTTGCAAGATAAAACAACGGAATGGAATTACAGATATTTTTACACTGCAGCCAGTTTTCACACTGCGGATGGCACCAGAGTCCAAGATTCCATATTCGTAAGCAGTACAAGAGACAAATCCTTGAGATTTTTATTGTCGTACAGAGTCCTCTAACGATGTTTAATGAGTTGATTCTGTCTATTTCCAGGATTTAATTTGGTGTTAAGTTATGAATCAACTGCTTCTGGCAGCTTTTGCCTGATAGAGCGTGTATATGTGATATATATACTTCTTTTGTATACAAAAGCCTGCAAGTACCAGTATTTAATCTGCCAGAAGGACAGAGCCCTGATACTCCCATGCCTCCAAACTGCTTCCCAAGGAAATCAGGGGTGTTTTGTCTGCCAGATCAAAGTAGAACAATGTGATGTTTATGCAGGTGGCTGATAACTTGACTCAGAATTGGTTTAGATTATTTGGTATGCCTCTGATACATTTAACTGCTCTTCAAGCTGATATTTAAAGTACTTCAACTTCACTTCAAAAACCACCACAGCTACAATTTTATACTTCTACAGTCAGCATAAATTGTATGTATCAGGCGTGTACACATCTTAGACACAACAGGCTAGACTACATTTAGACTCACCTCTCCTAGATGGGGAAGGTAGTACACTGACTGTGACATCTTCTAAAGAAAGCATGCACCATTTAATAGCAAAAAATCTGCTTTGTAAATTTATTTAAGTAAAGTAGAATATGAAAAAAAAAAGGAAATTAGTATACATTCTATAATTCCTAGTAAATAAGCCATCTCTACTGTGACCAACTTTTTATTGTTAAATCATATATGTATACACACACACACACAATCTTCTCTATTTGTACCTTATTTAGTTTTAAAGTGGGCAAGAATCACAGTGAATACATTTTGCAAATTACAGAATCATGGAGTATTTTTGGCTGGAAGAGATCTTAAAGGTCATCAGTCCAGCCTGTCACCTAGCTCTATCCAGTCAATCCCCAAGCAATGCTACAGGCTGGGGACAGAGTGGCTGGAGAGCAGCCAGGAGGAAAGGGACCTGGAGGTACTGGTGGATAGTAGGCCAAAGATGAGGCAGCAGGTGGCCAAGAAAGCCAATGGCATCCTGGCCTGTACCAGGAACAGTGTGGCCAGTAGGAGGAGGGAGGTTATTCTGCCCCTGTACTCAACACTGGTCAGGACACACCTTGAGTACTGTGTCCAGTTCTGGGCTATTCAATTCAAGAGTGATGTTGAGGTGCTGGAACGTGTCCAGAGAANTCTGTCTACAACTACCTGAAGGGAGGTTGTAGCCAGGTGGGGGTTGGTCTCTTCTGCCAGGCAACCAGCAAAAGGACAAGGGGACACAGCCTCAAGTTGTGCTGAGGGAAGTATAGGCTGGATGTTAGGAGGAAGTTTTTCACAAAGAGAGTGATTTGCCACTGGAATGGGCTGCCCAGGGAGGTGGTGGAGTTGCCATCCCTGGAGGTGTTCAGGAAAAGACTGGATGAGGCACTTAGTGCCATGGTCTAGTTGACTGGATAGGGCTGGGTGATAGGTTGGACTGGATGATCTTGGAGGTCTTTTCCAACCTGGTTGATTCTATTCTGTTGATCAGGTTTAACTGCTAACCTACTGCTGCCCCGACCCTGCTAAATTGTGTCCCTTAGCATTGCATATCTTCTAAATAGCTCTGGGGATAGTGACTCCATCACATCACTGGACAGCTTGTTCTAATGCTTGGTAACCCTTTCTGTGATTTTTTTTTTCTTAGTGACCAACATAATCCCCCCACCGGCACAACTTGAAGCCATTTCCTTTTGCCCTATCACTTGTTATTTGGGAGAACAGACTGTCACCCACCTCCCTATGTGTCTCAGTTCTAATTTAAATTTCCAGAGACTCAAATAAATTTGATAGAACCAATAACAATTTTTAGAGTCCCCTTCCCCCTTCTTTCACAAAAGAAAGGGGTTAGATGTAGAGAGAGAAAAGGTAAGCACACCCAAATAAATGAATCTCACTCGATTTGGAAGTTAAAAAGAAAAGTTTAACAATAAATTAAAAAGGTGTCTGAGGTAGGGAAGTTACAAAGGTACAGGGAAGGGAAAGCAAATACAAAATGCATAAATACAACCCAGTTCTGATGGTGATGGCTTTGTCTGCCTTGTGGGTGATGGGCACGCGGTAAAACAAAGAGAACCAGGAATAGGATGGTGATGGCGGTAAGCAGGGAGGCAGGGAGCACAGAGAGAGTGAAACAGGAAGTCCCCCTGCTTTTATGGATGTTTAGACAGGAAGGGGAGTGGGCTAACCTCACCTGGTGGTGTTCAGACCCACCCCTGGGGAGGGGTCAAGACCACCTAGGGTCAGGTTCAAGGTTACTCCCCCTGGAGGGTTAACTCTATACACTATGCTATCAATGTTAGTGAAAGGTGCTGAACTGGAGGAAATCAGGAAGTGGTCTTCTGAAATTACAGCTTCTGGAAGCTGTTACGTCGTCAGGAACTTCTGCTACATTTGCCACGGGCAATAGTTTCTTGTGTGGGACTTCAGCAAGCATCCCTTCATGGGCTTCTGACAGATGTATTCTTGATTGTAGTTACTCAGGTCTTGAAGTCCTACAGGTAAAGAGATTCCACCTTCTTTCTGAGCAACCCAATTCAGTGCTTCATGAGCCTGACATGGATTTTTGGTTTCATTCCTCTTGTCCAGCCTCTCAAGTTTCAGGAGATGCCACCTCTTACTTTCCCACCAGTCAGTGCTGGGAAACGCCTGTCCTCATTCCCTTGATGTCTTTCCCATAGGCACCTGGGTGTGCTGAGAGGTGACCTGCTGCCTTCTCTGCTCCATGCTTAACCACCCTCAGCCCCACAGACCCTCCTTTGTCTTCCCTGGTTTCTCAACCTGTCTCTGGGACCCCAAAGAGGATGTAATGCCTGGATGAGGCCTGAAGATCTTGAGTAGAGACCATCCTTGTGCCCTCTGGTTATGGGGAAAAGACAAAAAAAAAAAAAAGTGAAAGCAAGCCAAGCAGCCAAGCACTGCTTGTGACCCCCATGGGAACAATCAGGGAACCCAGGGCCAGCAGTGCTGGAGTCTGGGGACAGCCTATGGGACTGTTGTGGTTTAGACACCACTGACAGCTGAGCCTCATGTGGTTACTCACACACTGTTACCCACCAATCCCCAACCCTCTACAGGATGGTAAGGAAAATCAGCAGAATGCAATACTCCCCTGGGTAAGGATAAAAGGAGAGTTTAGTAGAATAGTGCAAAGAATGACAGAGCATCAGGAAAGACAACGATACTAATGAAGTTATATACAAACCAGCTGATACAAAGCACCACAATCTTACCCAGTGCTGTGTACACCAAACCTCTGCCCCTGCCTGAGCCAACCCTCATGCTCCCAGGTATGAAATTATATCATAAGGACTAGCCCACTGGCTGGTTCAGCAGGCCGTCCTGGGTGTGGCTGTGCTCCACATGAAGAAAAGTAACCCTGCCCTAGCTAAAACCAGGATGTTGTCCACCCTTGTTCTATACCATCTACATTATGCCCAGGAGAAGTATTTAACAATTAACATCGTATAATTCAATTCTCTGGGTGTTCTAACCCAAAATTAGATCACCTCGCAGTACGCAGTGGACTTCTCCATTGTCCTACGTCCATCTCTATATGCACCCAGGTCCTTGGGCAGAAGCAATCCCATGGATGTATTTGCCTTTTCCCAAGGCAGAACTAATCCAGACTGTCTTCCCTTATGTAGTCTTCCAGTGCACTGCAGGGACTTCATCAGATTCAGCAGTACATGGGAGTTTTGTTTGACAGGGCCAAGTAGCAGATCCTCTGGTGTTGACTAGTTAGGTGGCTTGTGCTAAATGCTTGTCCCAGTTTTTGAATGTCCCACTCACCTTTTTACTTTCAGTGTCATTTTTAGCAGTCCATTCCAATCTTCCTGGTAGTTGGTGCATGGTAGGGGATGTGATACACCTACTCATTGCCATGCTTTGTGGCCCAGGTGTCTATGAGGCTGTTTCATAAGTGAGTCCTATTGTCTAACTCAGTTCTCTCACGGGGTGCCAAGTTGCCTTTCAAGGCCCAAGATGGTGTTCCGGGCAGAGGCATGGGGTGCTGGGTATGTATCCAGCCATCTGGTAGCTGCTTTTATCATTGTAAGCATATGGCACTTGCCTTGGTGAGTTTATGGAAGCATGATGCAGTCTGTGTATTTATAATTCAGCCACCACCCTGCATACCACAGAGGCTTTAAGTGCTTGGCTTGTGTATTACAGCCAAAGGCTCAGCCTTGAGTATCCCTGGGAATTCTCTGCCAGAGGCTTTAGTTAGGACCATCTTTCCCTGTGGTGCTGTGGTGTAGAGCACATTTTTTGTATCTTCTGTGGAGACAGGTCCAAGGGGTACTGCATGCACAATCTCCTGTTTAATTTGTTCAAACACTTGTCATTGCTGAGGGCTTCATTTGAAATCCTTACTCATCTAGGTCTTTTGGTAGAGAGGGCTCACACTCAGGCTGTAGAAACCTTAAATAACCAAGACAGCCTGGATTTCCTTTCTTTTGGTGGGAGAAGACATGGCTGCTATCTCATTAATCACATTCATTGGGATGTAGTAATGCCCACCTTGCCATTTGATTCCTAGAAACTGGATTTTCTGTGCAGGTCCCTGGACTTTACTTCATTTGATGGCAAAACTGGCCTTCAGAAGGATATGAACTATTCCGTTTCTCGAGAACTTTGTCTGGTGTGTTGCCCAATACAGTGATACCGTCAAGGTATTGAGGATGTTCCAGAGCTCTGTACTGGTCCTTTGCACTCTGGATTGGCCCATGGCAAATCGTGGGGCTGTGTTTCCACCCCCCGGGGCAGTCAATCCAGGTGCACTGGACACTCTTTCAAGAAAAAGCAAACTGTGGCCTGCACTCTGGTGCTACAGGAATAAAGAAGAATGATGTAGTGGTATCAGCTGTGGCACTGCCTTTGACTCAGATGGTATTGAAGCTCCACCACATCTGACATGAGAGGACTCATCACTGGTATAACTTCATTCAGGCTACGATTGTCTACTGGCAGTCTCCATTCTCACTGGACTTTGTCACTGGCCACATGGGGCTGTTGAAGGGTGAGAAGGTTTTCCTGGTCACCCCTTGTCTCCCCAGCCAATTAATCAGTTTATGGATGGGAATCATGGAGTTTTGGTTGGTGCAGTATTGCCACTGGTGCACTACTGTGGTTGAGGTTGGCACCTGCTGTTCTTTAACCCTCAGCAACCTCACCATGAAAGGATCATCTGAAAGACAGGGCAAGATGGACAACTGTTTATTCACTCCATGCCCAGAGCAGCTGTACCAAAGGCCCACCTGTAGCCTTTTGGGTCCTTGAAATAGCCTCTTCTGAAGCAGTCTGTGCCAAGCATGTGAGTGGCCTCTGGGCCAGTAAGTGTTTAGACCACTCCTTCCCACTTAGCTCACTTCAGCTTCCAGTACAGTTAGCTGTTGAGATCCCACTGTGATCCCACAAATACAAGATTCAAGCTTTCTATAGCTTGATGGCATTAGGGTACAGTGCACCAGTGTCTAGTAGAGCTTTATCCTCCTGTGGGTCTGAAGTGCCAAGCCTGGATCCACACAGTCCAGTAAATCTGACTCCTTTCTTCCATCTGTCTGGAGGCAGAGCCTCTCTAATCCTGATTAGAATTGCTCACTGCTTGACAAAACTACTTGGAGGTTATTTCAAGAGGATCAGAAGGAAGTTCAGCCTTTCTGTTTGGGAAACTTCCCACTGGAAACTGGAGTGTCATTTTCCTAGAGGAATCTCCTTTTGTGATTGTTTTCCCTCATAGCTCATGTACTCGTGCAGCTAGGATTGAAGTGAGTTTTCCCCAGTGGGGGAGTGAGTTGTTTAGGATCCTGCACTTGTTCAGGGGGCAAATTCCAAAACATTGCAGGTGACCACTGTCCTAGGCACTTGCCCATACTCTCCCATGCACTCTGTCACTCATAGCTATCCAGTCTCAGAGCAGAATTCTGGGTGCTATTATTGGAAAGAATTCATGCAATCCTGGGACACATCCAGTGGTCACAGCAACAAACAGTGAGCTTGAACACCCCAAGAATATTCAAAATTCTCAAAAGCCGAGGAAGTCTTCTTCCCTGTATCACCTGTAAATGGGATGAGACTTCCAATGCACAAGAGCACCACATCCAAATACCAGCTTAACCCCTGACTTGATCCATTTCCCCAAGTTGATGAGCATCACCACATTGTATACAGAGAGTGCACAAGGATTCGCATATAACAGCACAATACACCCTTCACCTCCACCCTAAGGTCCTTTCCAACCTAAGCCATTCTGTGATTGTTTTTTAAGGTCTTGTTGGAGAAGCCTATTGATTCCACTCTTAGAAATTTCTTGGGGAAGGGCTACAATTTCTTAGATGTCAGCAGTGATATCTGAATTACATGAACAAATTCTTTTGCATCTGGTTTAATCTCATCTGTATAATTCCTCACCTCACTGCTAAGATGAACTTGGTATTATTATTATTACTTCAAAGCTTGCCTTGTATATACGTTCCTATGCGTGGCTGCTGTACAGAGAATATTGCAGAAGGCCTGTGTCTATCACATGTGAAAACATTTATCTGCTAAGAATTCATTTGACTGAGAACTGATGGAAAATAAGTACAGCGGCAGGGAAGACAGAAAGGAGGGAGTAAAGAGAATGGTTTGCCCAGAGACCGGGCAACTTGGCATGCTGCTCATCCCATATATACTTCAGTACCTACAGGAGACTCACAGGGTTGTTACCTCTGCCAGAAACAGTTGCTCTTGGCTCATGTGGGAGCACACAAGCATGCAGCTGCATCAGACATCAAAAGAACCCAAGAACATCTTCAACTTAGACTGACATGTGAAATTGTAGTACTGGCTACCATCAGTAGCCACCGTACACAGTATTCTCTTACTCTCAGTTATAAGCATTTTAACCAAGTAGCTGTAATTAATCTTCAAGGATTCTGACATTTTTTTAGACACTTTTGCCACGAACTGAAAACACTAAAATAGAGCAGAGTGACAAGTTAGTCACATAAAAGTTCACATTACCTCCAAAGATTTCATTAAAATTAACAAATAGCTTTCTTGAAGCATCAGGCTTTTGAGCAGGACTGTAGATGTCTTTGCATAGAAACTAATCTTGAATGCCCTTCAGTGGGGCCAGTCCGGGTAATGTAAGAAAAGAAGCAATTCACAGAAAATATCTCAGAGGAACAGCATTAAAAATCAAAACCCAAGTGAAGACAGAACAGGTTACAAGTTTTCAGAGCAGTGAAACAGACACACGTAGCTCTAATTGCAGTGATGCATTCAGTCATTTTTATTGCCTTCTACAGAAAAGATTGTATTGACCAAAGATTTTTATCCACTGTGACAAAGTTTTGCAAGAAAAAAGATATCCCCAAGTAAACATTTTTTTTTGTTTGAGGCTGTTTAAGGAAAAATAACACTATTTGGAGATCAGCATTTCTATGTACACAACATTAATTATGTACAAATCTTCAAAGTCCTTTTTTCTTATTTGATTCCATGACAATTTTGTATTCCTGTTAGTAAGTACCTATAACTCTGAAGTCAGCTTCTGTGCACTGGATGTAATATAGTTGTCTGGAATATGAAGTATGAAGATAGAGCAATTTTGAATGAAACATATTTTTCAAGAAAGTAACCTAAACAAAGCTTTGTCTTATTTTAAAAGACAGAGATGAAGTATCTAAGGTAAATTACAACAGACGAACTTGTATCACATAAAGCAAGAGTCAAATGAGTACACAAGATATGGAAACCACTTTCTGAAAAACTTACAATCAAAACCTTGTAATTTTTTTTTTTCCCTTTTTGGATATCCCACTCACCACTCTCTAGGCTTGACAGTTTAGTATTTACACAATGAAGTGTTGGCAAAAGAATTGCAAGATAAAACTGAATGACATTTCTTGGATGTATGCATCTGGTTTGGGCCAACAGCTGTACAGGGAGTGCATTTGTGTAGCTGGAAGCAATTGCTGCTACTTGTGGAGTGAGTTTATTTTATGTGTTCATTTACTTCAGCTAATTATTTATGTTCAGCACAGCTTCCCTGATGACCCATGAGCCTATTTCTGCCTTTATCCACATCACCACCCTCTCTTTTTTTTTTTTTAAGGCCTCAGGGATTGTATATCAAAAATTCTTCCTTCAGAAAAATCTTACTTCACTACAGGCTTAGGGATCACTTATTCTTGCTAGAGGAGAATTCTATTTTACGTATCAGGCAAATAGGAACTTTTTTTTTCTTAATTGAAGTATGGTGTGTTACAGTAACACCTCCAGAACAACTAGGAAAAAAAAAAGTGAATAGGGCCACCTCCAACAGATGTAGGAGGAACAGAAGAAAGACACGAGACTTTACAAGAACACGACTTAAGACTGTGCTGCTACCTATGTCCTGTACACCCTGTTTCCTACCAAACAAGTCTAAAGCATTTTGAGTTCTCACAT
Organism: Tricholaema leucomelas; assembly: GCA_013400475.1. Lineage (NCBI taxonomy): Eukaryota > Metazoa > Chordata > Aves > Piciformes > Lybiidae > Tricholaema lacrymosa > Tricholaema leucomelas. The sequence continues at coordinate 69,888 of WAAF01003697.1, read as the reverse complement.
TCTTTATCAAAGACAGCAGGTCAACATGAAGCTGTGTGAGTTTTGTGTTTGTTGGTTTGGTTTTTTTTCCACATTTGTTTTTAAAGAGAACACAGAACAGTTTGGTGTAGTTTTTCTATGTTATTAAGCATTAAATGTTGCACTGTTCCTACTTGTTTAAAAGAGGAAGAAGCAGGTCATCGAGTTTTCTGCATGCAAAAACAATCAGTTGCCCAACATCTGGAAATGGAAAGATACTAAAATATTGGCAATTAACATTTCCTAAGGAATTTATTTTTTCTTTCATCTCCATGGCAAAGTTGTTCCTGATGCTCCCAGTACAAACTGTCTACGAGCATCCCCGTATAGATTTCTGCAGATTCTGCCTATTAAGTAAAGACATCCAGGGGACCACAGGCCAGTCAGTCTCACCTCTGGGCCCAGTAACATCACGGAACATATCACCTAGGAGGTGCTGCTAAGACAAAAGAATAACAAAGAGGTGACTGAGTATAATCAACACAGCTTCACCAAGGACAAATCATGCCTGACAAAACTGGTGGCCTATGAAAAAGTCACAACATTAATAGATGAAGGCTGAGCAGCTGACATCATCTACCTGGACACTGTGCTGTATAACATCCTGGCCTCCAAGCTGGTGAAAAATGGGTTTGATGGACAGGCAACTCAGGTGCATAAAAAAACTGATTTGATGGCCACATCCCAAAGAGTGGCTGTCAGTGGGTCCATGTCCACGTGGAGGCCAATGACAAGTGGACTCCCTGAAGGATCAATAGTGAGATCAGTCTTAACATCTTCAATGGTGACACAGACAATGGCGTTGAGTGCATCCTCAGCAAGTCTGCTGATGACATCAAGCTGTGCGGTGCAGCTGACATGCTGGAGGGAAAGGAAACCATCCACAGGGACCTGAATCTGGGTTGGGGCAATCCCTAGCAGGGATGTAGATTGGGCACTAACTGGCTTGAGAGCAGCCATGAGGAAAGGGACTTGCTGGACAAGAAGCTCAACAGGAGCCACCAGTGTACATTTGCAGCCCAGAGAGCCAACCATATCTGGGCTTCATCAAGAGAAGTTAGCCAGCAGGCTGGGGGAGGTGATTTCCCTCTCTCTACACTGCTCTTACAAGACCCCATCTGGAGTACTGTGTCCAGTTCTGCGGCCCCTATTACAAGAAAGACAGAAGCATGCTGGAGTGTGTTCAGAGAAGGGCCACAAGGATGGTAAGAGGGCTGGAACACCTCTCCTACGGAGACAGGCTGAAAGAGTTGGGGCTTTTTAGTCTGGAGAAGGCTCCAAGCAGACCTTATAGTGGCCTTCCAGTACCTGAAGAGGGCCTACAAGAAAGGTCTTGAGGGACTTTTCAGCGTTTTGGGCAATGATTTGGACTAGGGGAATGGATCCAAGCTAGAGGGCAGATTTGGATTAGATGTTAGTAAGAAGTTCTTCACCATAAAGGTGGTGAGGCACTGGAACAGGTTGCCCAAAGAGATGGTGGAAACCGCATCCCTGAAAGTTTTGAAGGCCAGGCTAGATATGGCTCTGGGCAGTCTGATCTAGTGGAAAGTGTCCCTGTCCATGGCACGGGTGTTGGAAGTACATGATCCCTGAGGTCCCTTTCATCTCTGACAACTGTGATTCTGTGACATTTTAAACATACTGAATCACAAATGAGCTTTCAAGAGGAAAAAAACAAACCCAACATACACAAAACTCAACAAACAAAACCAAGCAACAAAAAGCAAAACAAACAAAAATCATGGGAAGGTTTTCAAGGAAAGAAGAATGTTTCTGCATTTGATAACACAAAAAGGTTGGGTTTTTTGGTTAGGAAAAAACCAAAACAACACACTATATCATCCCCCAAAGGTAGTATCTAGAACTCCTAACTTGTGTGTAACATGTTCTCTTATAACTTCAGTCATTTGTTTCTCATCTTTGTCAGTATTTAGGTCTGGATGTTTGTGATTCTAGCTATGTTTGGCTAAGCCATATTAAATCTCTGAGAGAGGACTTTTCCTTCCTCCTTCCACTAATCTGAAAAAGTGGCATCAGTACTATAAATGAGAAAGTTTTACATATTTATTTTCTAAATATTTGGAAGGTGTTTTACAAGAACGTCTTAGGGCTGTTGGATTACAAGCAAGATTCTCTCATTTGCAGGTCATGAAGTAGGTCCAAATAATCGAGTTCATAGCTGCTGCAAGGTTGCCACTGTAGACATTGTGGTGAATGCAGCACCAGACGGCAAAGCCTTGGTGTCCTTAGCTCCAGAACTGGCCATGCTCAACTCAAGGCTTGCTCACACAATCCTCAAATTGTCACATATGGGCTCCTGTGGCCTCTGTGAGGCTGCCACCATCACACAGTAGCACAAGCAAATTTATCCCACAGAACAGGGCAGGGGTGTGCCAGGATGCTTGCGTAAGAGTAGCTGGTCATCATTTTGAACAAGTTTCTTTTTGAAAAACAAAACAAAACAAAAAATAGAAAATAGGAAAAACTTAAGGAAAGGTGACTTAGAGTGTTTTGTTAAAGAGAAGTCAATGTTTTAGTACTCTGTAAAGGTGAAACCAACATTAAATATACTAATATTTAAAAAATACAGTGCTCAATAGCAGCAAATTATATAAGAATAAAAAAATTACTGGAACCACCATCAAATTTTGCTGATTCTATCCAGAAAGTCATTCCCAATCAGTTCCCAAAACTAGGATCAAATAGGACAATCCCAAACTAACTTAATAGCACAATATTCTGTTACCCTTACATGTTTTACTAGTTTAGTACTCTGACCATGGCAAGGTTTTAGGAAAGTTAATGAACAAATCAAAACCTCTTCCTCTTTCTTCAAAAGCAATTAGTACCAATAAAGACATGGTTTGTATATGATGCATGGGACATGAAGAGTGCAGAAAAAACAAACCTCAAATCTAGTGAAGCATATAATAGAATATGCTTAAGAACTCCCTCCTCAAATACTAGAGTCCTTTAAACACTAGCCCTTAATACTATCAAACTGATCAGTATAACAACTTCAAAATATGTTTCAGTGATAGGTTTTGCACTCAAATTCAAGGACTTGGTGTCAACAATATTTACATGCAGAATTTTGTTGTTGGGTTTGAATGTCAGTTCACTCCTTAATATGTCACAGAATCATAGAATTGTTTTGGTTGGAAAAGACCTCCAAGATCACTGAGTTCAACTATCAACCTAATACCACTATGGCAATTAAACCATGTCCTGAAGTGCCATGTCCATACATTCAACACCTCTGGGGCTGGCAACTCCACCAACTTCCTGGGACAGCCTATGTCAATGCCTGACCAAAAAGTATCCAGAAGTGTTTTATATTGAAAGACAGTTGTCTAGTCACAGAAAACACAACTTACTAGCAACAAAGTAGTTTAGACAACACATGTATCAGTGTTGCACATATTCTTGGGTTACATTGAAGTTTTTCAATATAAAAGTTGTCTTCAGATGAACTTAAAAACTAGACAACAGTCGTCTTCTTCAAATATAAAGTAATGTTTTGCATACTGTTTCCATAAGAGTCAGCATAGAAAAGCTTCAGAACTTTTGCAAGCCTCACAGTACTTTATCCAACCACACACATAAGAAGCATGAAAACAAGAACTGCAGGTAAAAGGTTTATACCTGTATGTACTCTATAAACTCGAGGGGAGTGCAGATTAGTAACACTGCATTACTTTGAAAGCATTCAGTTACATCTGTATAAGTTGTCTGTCTAATAATGAAAAAAATTTAAAGAGGACAGGTGGGAAACTCAAACCACTAGTGTAGCATGAAGGATTAAACTGCTTCAGAAATTTAAAACATATATTGTTCACTAGTGCTTATTTACAAAGTTGTCATTCAAAAGTCACTGGCCTTTTAAATTAATCTTAAAATTAATCTTCTTTTACAAGTCTTAATCCCATAAACATTGCTATTCTTGTCAACACATCGCCGTATGAAAAACCACACAATCTTTTATTATCAAGACTAAGTTTACACTGTTTTCATGTTGAACTGTAATGAGGAACACTGTTTGCTTGGTGACTTTGTTAGCTTCAGCAAGTAAAGTATGATGTATTCAGTTAAAACATATCTTGAACTTATAAACCTAACATCTGGTTAAAGTAAGTTCTTATGGAACAAACATCGTGATGCAGAGCTACTATACAGAAAAATCTAAGAGTTTTTGAGGACTGAGCAAACAAATAATAGAACAATTAATGTCTTTCATGCTGTTAAATTTAGCTAAGAATTATGTTATATTCTTCTGTATCAAATATTTCCCATATAGCTTATGAAAACAAGAAGCCATGGGAGAAAGAGAAAGGCTCATTTAATATGTTTCATAGACTTTGTTACCAAGAACATTACGAACTAGAAGATCTCCAAATCATGAGCATTATCAACTTCAATACTATCTTCAGGTTCCATCTTTGCTTCATGCTGCCCCTCTTGTAGATCATCCAGGGAAGCCAGAGCTTCATTTGTATCACTAGCAAAAGTCTCACGAGATGCATCATCATATTCTTGCAAGTTAAGCCCTTTAATTGCTTTTTTCATTTTCTTTCCTAGAACTTGTGTTCTCCTCTTTTTAGCAGCTTTTTTGTTCTCATACTCCTTCTGGTTTTCCAGATAGAATATTTCCTTAAAAGAAAATAAACATTAGGAACAAAAAAAAAAGTTTGGCATATTCTTTTTACTAGGATTTCCTAAAGGAAACATAAAGAAGTGCTTTTAAAAAAAATACAAATAGTGTTCAAAAAATTTAACTAAGATACACCTTATTGATAGGAGGACAGACTACATTTAAGGCTAATACTCTGTAAATAATTGTATTATATAGCTTCTCAGAAATTTCAAAGTGTATGTACATAAATATCACTAAGTTTTGATTTCAGTTTTGCTGCTAGTTAAAAAACCCCACAAAAACCCCCTAATAACCCCAAACCAAAACCCAACCAACCAACAACAAAAAACAAACAAATAAACAAACCCCAACAACAAAACAAAAAGAAAAACAAAAGAGGAATGGGTGTCAGACTAAAGAGATGTTCTGATATAGAGATACCACTATAGAAAATACAGTCAAAGGTTCTATGGCAACTTGGGAAACTTTTCCTGGACACACAATCAAAATTTGACTCCAGGTCTCAATATCTTTATGGTCAAACACTTGTAATGACCAGTAACATCTTGTCTGCTGCACAATATGATTATTACAAGTTTCTCTCATATTTCAAGGGGAAAGAATATCACGTAGCAGAGTTCAAAGTTGCTAAGTGCCTTTCTTGCCTGGTCCTTCATTTAAAACAAACAAACAAAACAAAAACCTACCCAAAACCCATCCATTGCATACTGAAAAAATAAATGATTCCTAATCCCCAAAAGATGTGAGCGTTGTATAAATGACTACAATGACAGAACTAAGGATACTTTTTTCCCCAGGTTTGTATGACAAATTTATCAAGTTCACTGAGTGCAAACTGCTGCATCACTAAACACCATCAGCAGGACAAGAATGAGACACAGAATTACAAAAGCATGGAACAAGGGTAAAAGAGCAAATCTCTGGTTTTTTTTTTTTTAAATGATGGGGGAAAATGATCAGTTTTCTCGATTTGCAATTTTTTGATGACTACTGTCACCAAAAGCTGTGAAAGGCTTATGTTCAAGAAAAAAAAAAAAACAGACAATCATAGTTTATGTTAATATATCCCTTATTGCTCAGTACAAGATGCGAGAATGGTTTAGTTATCTGCAGCCACACAAGTAAATGTGTCTTTCTTTCAACAAAAAAAATTAACCAAGTGGCAAATACCATGAAAGATCCCAAACTGTTTTTAGTTGAGCAAAGAAAACACCATCTTTCTCTAGAAATTCAGACTGGGTTCAGACTACCTGATTTAATGGTAAGCACTACTTGGTGCTACAGATGGAGCTTACAGGGCAAAATATTCTATCTAAGCATAATGATGCAGAGCTACCAGAGGCTGCAGAAAACTGCAAATAATACTGCTGCATGGTATAGCCAAATTAAGGAAAATCAATGCTGAAACTGCAGAAATCTCATCATCTTCAAGAGATTTTTGAGAGTGGCAATATGTAAAAACTGTTCCCTGTGGCTAGTGTGAATGCCAATTTTTTTAATTTTCCCCTTGTATTTTGAATATGAAAAGATAGTTTCTGTGGAATATAATGTTGTTTGTCAGAAGTAATGAAAGGGACACAATCACAGTATTCCTAGTAGAAAACTGCCAAAATTTACTTTGTACATCTGTCTGCACTCTTGGCAATTTTACCTTGATTTGTTCTTCTTTGATGCTAGGTGTGTTCTTCAGCAGGTTTAAATAAACGCCCCCTGGTGTTCTCCTCCTAGTGCCATTCTTAATAGGAAAAAAAGAAAAAAAGAAAAAAAGAAATTAGTAACAGCAAGTTTAATATCTAAGTGTTCATATAAAAATACATCCATGGCAATGCAATTGTCATTGGCCACACAATTAAAATAATTACGTTCTGCTATGTTAGGTACTGTATAAAACCAACCCTACCTATGTTTTGTTTGTGACTAAACAAATAAGGCCAACAACCAGCTTGCTACACTTAGATAGGTAAACCACGAGGTTACCAAAAATTGGTTTAGAACGGAATATAAAAATAGTCTTCAACTCCATAATAATCTGATTTTGGCCACACAGAATATGAACAGTATTCTACATACTCTCACAACTGTCTGCAATATTGTAATATGCTGGGTTAAGTAAACATTTAGAACATCACTAACACATGCTTAACAGTCTTTGGTTTAACAGCAGTGGTGCAATGTCTCACACTGAAGCATGAAACTTTCAGCTTTGAAACTTCTGTAAATTATAAGTACTGATCAACATACTACATACACATACACTACATAAACATGCACTTCGATTAGCATTCATAGTACATAATACTCAACTCTTACTCAAGTGCTCTGATACTGTATTAAATGTGATACTTTTGCTAAATAACAAAGAATAAGGTTGAAAGAACAGAGATAATTTTAAAAATATGCTCTTGAATCGGCAGACACCACATACTTTTGTCATCCTAAAGACAAGCAGCTGCTTCTAAGATGAGTTGCTAGCTGGAGTTATTGCTTATTTTGGAAAAGGAGGGAATGTGGTTGGGTCTTTTTCTGTTCATTTTATGGTTATTTTTTTTTGTTTTCCTCCTCTCTTCCTTGATCCATTGAACTTAGAACTATAAACAAATGCTTAGAAGAACTTATTAGTTCCCTCCCACTTTTTTTTTTTTTCCTTTTGAACTTTTGCACACATTATTATGTGGCACCTATGTACAAGAAGGGCTGGAAGAGATCTCAAGAAGCAGACTTCAACTTCTTCAGGGATCTCCTTGGCAGGGTGCCATGGGAAAAAAACTCAGGAAGGAAAGGGGGCACAGGAAAGCTGGTCAGTGTTCAAGGATCACCTCCTCCAGGTCCAGAAGCAATGCATCCCAAAAAAGAGGAAGGAAGGTAAGAATACCAGGAGGCCTGCATGGATGAATAGAGCGCTCCTGGACACACTTAGATGCAAGAAGAAAGCCTACAGAGAGGGGAAGCAAGGACAGGTAACCTGGGACAAATACAATACACGATTCCCTCTTGAAAGTTATTCCTCAAATGTGGTATTAAAAAAGCTCCATACTGAGCATGCTGACCTCTGACAGCACTCTGATGAACTCCCTGGATGGACTGACCCTACTAAACAACCACCTGACTTACTGAAACAATATGCCAGACACTTCACAAGGATTCTAACTATACAAAATTTTACTCAAGCTTTGGAATGCTTCACTCTGAAGTCTGTCAGAGAAAGATCCCTAGGGGAGGCAGAGTAACAGACACAATAGTACCAAGGCAAATCAGATACTAATCTCAGTACAAAAAGATGGGCAATTTCCAGGTTCATTCATCCCACTGTTTACTCAAACACTGCTGGAAGGAATATTTAGCAATTATTAAGCAAAAGAAAGCCATGAAACTCTGGGAGAAACAGTTTGAAGGGTGTAACAGTACTATAAAATACAAGTAAAAACCCCTGTGTGTGTCCCACAAACAAAATACCACATTTTTCTTACCACTACAAACAGTCCACCATTTTGTTCCACTTCAGCTGTTTCCATAAGCAGTTCAATAGCTTTTCTTTTCCCAAGTATTTTCACTACTCGGGCAATTAAATCTTTCTTTGGCTCACAAAGCCTGAAAGGGAAAAAGGCGTATTTACTGTCAGTATAAATGCTCCAGTAAAACTGACTACAGAACTGCCACAATAAGTAATTCATTCTGTAGGGCATAAAATTCTGCTAAAATTAAAGAGTCTATATACACTTAAATGTGTTTCAATAGCTCCTTAAATCAGATTTTAAAATACTAAGCTTCTGAGAGATAGTTTTTGTAAAGTAAAATTTCATACATCCGTTTCAATGGAAATGCAGAGAGTTATTATTTTTCTTCTCTTTTTGTGTGCACGATTAAATCAAGTAAGAAACAAAGTGCAAATCTCTGAAAATAAAATACAGAAGTCTGATGTAAATTTAACAGTTAAATTACAGCACCTTTTACAGGTAAATTCACAATTAAGTGGAGACAACAGTAAGAGTAAAAAAATCCTCTACTTTTTGTCATTCAGAGAAACCTACATAACAAAGAGGTATCAGTCTAATCTGCTACAACCTATAAAGTACAGACAACAACAAAAAAGCAAGCAAACAAACAAAAAATGTCAGTATTACTGAGTTATACTGTATCCCTTTGCTGGCAATATCTGTCCTAGACTGAGATTTTGCATTGTCAGTCAGCATGAAAGAGGAGATTTGCATAGTGTGAATTACCCACCGGAAAACATTGTACCCACACAAATCAACGCCCCTTGTCCAGAGCAAAGGTTCATATGCTAAGCCCTCTCTTTTTAAATGACAAAGCTTCTCATTGAGCAAAGTGCCAATTGCTACAGCTCAGTAGTTTTACACCTTCAAGACCAATCGACTATTATCACCACCAAAATTCCTTGAAGACCACTGTCTAGCCTAGATGCTTCATGTGACATTACTGTGCTACAAAGTAGCAGATCCTAAAATACAAAAGGCTTCTGACCATAGAAACAAAGAACTGCTCAGAATAGCCAGGTTAGCTTCAATTACTTCAATTGGATGACTGGCATTAAAATGTTAAAACTCACATTTCTGTAACAGTTGTCCAAATCATGAAAAAAATCATCAAGCACTTTGACTTTGTGCTTAATCTCACTGAGCTCAGTGAATTATAGAGGCATCAGAAGGTAATTCTTGAGTGTTTACTGGATTGAGTTATAAATTTTAAATTATTAGAAGAAATGGAAATGTTTCTCAAATATGCAGAGAACTTTAAGATAACCAGGAGTCCTTCGACACCTAGTTAAATAGACCTTCCGGTAGTAGTAGCAGCAGCCTAAATATTTAAATGCCCACCAAGCATTTATCTTAGTCCTGTGCAATCATCCCATACAGGTGCTTTAACATGCAGCTGTGTACTGTAACAGAAACTAAATAAGGTAAAGGGGAAAAAATGGCACAGGATAGTCAGAAAAACTCTTCGATTTCAGTTCAACGTGTGGGCCAGCACAGAAAAACGTTATCAGTTCAGGCACAGATGGCACAACACAGGTCAAACCACAAAGCTGTAATGTGTATGACTATAACCCTTCTGATGCAGTTCAGTGGTCCTGTTATTACAAACTATCAGAAAAAATGGCTTCTGTCCTACTTTGATGAGGCTCAATAAAACAAAGGAGTTTATTACAAAGTTTTTAAATTCATAAATAAGAAGCCACCAAGAACCAATAACAACATAACTGTCTATTTGCTGTATTTTGGCATCTGGCAATACTAAGTAATCACAGGTAAGAAATAGACAAGGACCATCGGTAAATATTTTAACTCTTGCTCCTCATTTAACACAATCTTATTCCCTTTTTAAGTTTAAGTCAGTCTGACTAAGAATATTTGCAGTGATGTGCCACCTCTCACACCCTTAGTCTGGTGCTGTCAGTACCAGACCAAAGGAAATTATTCAGCAAATTGGTTCAGGAAGAAAATCTGACTGCAAGCTAACATATTAAAATAAGCAGCAGGCTTTTGGACAGAAGTTTTCTCACTCAGTTCAGTGTAGAGCTACTAAACATCAGGGCTGTAAAACTAATTGGATGGTGCTAAGTGTGCATACAGCTGGAGCTTGGTAACCTCAACATCAGCTTCCATACACTAGTCCAGAACTGTAGCTCTGTTTCACAACACAGAAAAAGGCTTGATTTCAGTGCTGGTGTCTAACCATGGTGTGGCCCTTGGTTACAACAGCAGAAAAGACTTTTTTACCTGACAAGCATTTTCCACCCAAAGAATTATGTATATTTCAGAAGCTATGCTATCCAAAACACCAAGAAATCTGAATTAATCTACAATTTCAAAGATGTGTAATTTATCCAGATCTTCATGGTGACTACCGCTGGTGTTCACCTCCAAACATATCTTTACTCAAAGGCTGTTTCCTAAAAAAAGCCACTACTAACTCTGCATCATAAGCAACAACAATTTTCCTTGACAAGAACAACATTCTTAAGTAACAACTTTTTTGGTGGATCTTTAAAAACTGAAAGCATTACACAGTATTACTGGATATTTCTACAACATGCCAGCTTAATATTGCATTTTAATCTTACAATGTTGGAAATACAGAAGGCACTTAACCTTTTTGTAGCCTGGTATGATATTTTACCTATTTAGCAGTATGGAAACTTAATCCCTCAACAATATGTTAGCAATATTTAAGTAAAGATACGCTGTAATTAAACTCACCGATAAGCAATTTCATCTGCCACTTTTTCTTCTGAATCTTCTTCTGTTATCTCATACCTTCCTTTGTATTTCATTTCTTGTCTTTCACCCAGTCTATCTTTTACAGGTCGCTTCCGTTTAAGAAAGCCTTGAGCATTTTCTTCTTCTGATGGCAACAGTTTTTTGTCATCATGCATGTATTCGTCCAGTTCTTTATCTAAAGTCTCTGCCTCCCTTTGCTGAGCTTCCTTCATCAGCTTTTTAGCCAATAAATAATTGTAAGTCTCAGATTGCCTGCTTCTGTCAATACTACCATCCATGCCTAGAATCCCAAGTTCAGTAGCTACAGCATCCTGATTCTGCTCCTGAAGCACCATACCCCAAATATTGTTGACCTTCTTGCCACCTTGAGCAGTTTGTTTTTGGTGGCTCTGTTGAAAAGGCTCAGATTTAGCAGGAGGAAAGTTGAAGCATTTCTGTCGTTTTCGTTTCCACAGACAGCTGTCATCATCAGATTCAGAAAAGCTTTCATCACTTGAGTCCACACTTTTGGTCATCCGATAAGGAACACTTGGTGCACATGAAGTGCTGCTCTGGAATGGTCTACCAGAATCACTGCCATCATGTGATTTCTGAAATGAAAAAGTAAATGGCTATTAATGTAATATATTGTAAACTAAAGAAGCTGTAATATCATGCCAAAGACTTAATTAACTAGTAAACTTAATTCTGATTCCTATGACTGTTTCAGCAGTCCTTTGGACTACAGCTGACAGAAGCATCCTATGAAACTCCTCTATTTTGAATGCTTGTGTACATGCATGGCTGGTATAGAAAGCTCAGGAGTCATTATTCTCCTTAATGCAGTCTTTGCAAATTAAATTAGAATTATTATGAAACTGAAAATGCTATTATAATTCCCAAATTGGACAACGACACAACATGCACAGCAGTTTTAAGAAAGATTAAAACACCCAACCAACACAGCAACTTAGAAGTTGTGGGTTTATTTAGAGGCACTGAAATTAATATTCTCTCTGGAGTCTGAAACTAGTCAAGACTAATGATCTGCAACCACACTAGTATTCCCAGAGACCCAAGTGAGAAGAAAAATGAAGCCATTCATGGAGTCAAGCTGCTCCAAAACTGTACCATCATATAGCAGGGCAACAGATCTCAGCATACAGAAGTTTTCTATTGGCAGAGAAACGGCAGTGGAATGGAGAGACCTGCGAGAAGCTGGAGCCTCTCTCTTGCAGGAGAGGCTGACCAGGTGTGGGGATTGCAAAGGCAATGGTGATCAGCCCCACATCTATGAAACAACCCCCTAAAGACTGGAGTGACTACACCAGGTAAACGTGCATGGTGTGTCAGCCAGAGCATAGCACGGCAGTTTGTGCAGGTAAGTCCTTCAGGTAAGAGCTCAAGAGGTTAAGTTCAGAGGTCACCACTCTTTCAGAAGGAGCTTAGCTATGATCTCCACCCATCAGAAAGCCACATTCTCTATGCCCACTAGAAGGGATGTAGCAATTGGAGATACCACAAAAGCATGCAGCAGTCAATGTTTCAGAATCACAAAATAAACCAGATTGGAAAAGACATCTAAGATTGAGTTCGACTTACCAACTAACCCTTTTAATTAACTAATCCATGGAATTAAGTGCCTCATCCAGTCTCTTTTTTAATCACCTCCCCAGGCAGCCCATTCCAATGGGCAATAACTCTTTCTGTGAAGAACTTCTTCCTAATACCCAGCATAAACTTGCCCTGGTGCAGTTTGAGACTGTGTCCTCTTGTGCTGTTCCTGGGTGCCTGGCGGAAGAGACTGACCACCTAGCTACAACCTCCTTTCAAGTAGCTGTAGAGAGCAATGAGGTCTCCCTTGAGCCTCCTCTTCTCCAGGCTGAACAACTCCAGCTCCCTCAGCCGCTCCTTGTAGGGCCTGTGCTCCAGCCCCCTCACCAGCCTTGTTGCCCCTCTCTGAACATATTCAAGCACCTCAACATCTTTCTTAAATTGAGGGGCCCAGAACTGGACACAGTACTCAAGGTGTGGCCTCACCAGTGCTGAGTACAGGGGCAGAACAACCTCCCTGGTCCTGCTGGCCACATCATTTCTGATACAGGCCAGGATGCCATTGGCCTTCTTAGCCACCTGGACACACTGCTGGTTCGTGTCCAGTCAGCTGCTGACCAGTACCCCAGGTCCCTCTCTGCCTGGCTGTTCTCCAGCCACTCTGTCTCCAGCCTGTGTCTCTGCATGGGTTTTTTGTGGCCAAAGTGCATAACACGGCACTTGGCCTTGTTAAAACTCATGGCATTGGACTGCACCCATCCAGCCTGTCCGGGTCTCTCTGCAGAGCCTTCCTGCCGTCCAACAGATCGACACATGCTCCCAACTTGCTGTCACCTGCAAACTTACTGATGCTGGACTCAATCCCCTCATCCAGATCATCAATGAAGATATTAAACAGGACTGGGCCCAGCACTGATCCCTGGGACACAGCACAAGTGACTGGCTCATTCACCACCACTCTCTGGGCCTGGCCATCCAGACAATCCTTAAACCAGCACAGAGTGCCCCTGTCCAAGCCAAGGGCTGCCAGCTTGGCCAGGAGTTTGCTATGAAAGGCAGTATAAAAGGCCTTGCTGAAGTCCACGTAGACTACCTCCACAGTCTTCCCCACATCCACCAGGCAGGTCACCTGGTCATAAAAAAAGATCAAGTTGGTCAAGCAGGACCTCCCCTCCTAAATCTGTGCTGACTGGTTCTGATCCCCTGGCCATCCTGTAGCTGCTGTGTGACTGCACTTAGGATTATCTGATCCATAATCTTGCCTGGCACTGAAGTCAGGCTGACAGGTCTGTAATTTCCTGGGTTCTCCTTCCAACCATTCTTGTGGATAGGCACCACATTGGCCACCTTCCACGCTTTAACGACCTCTTCAGTGAGCCGTGACTGTTGATAAATGATGGAAAGTAGCTTGGCTAGCTCATCTGCCAGCTCTCTCATCACTCTATGATGGATCCCATCTAGTCCCATAAACTTGTGAGGATCCAAGAGGCTCAACAAGTCCCTAACTTCTTCCTCCTGGATTATAGGGAGGGTGCTTTGCTTCCTGACTCCACCTACCAGCTCAGGAGGCCAGCTGTCCTGAGGACATCCTGCTTTGAAATCTGAGGCAAAGAAGGTGTTAAGCACCTCTGCCTTTTCCTCATCTCTAGTCACTACATTCCCCTCCTCATCCAGTAAAGAGTGGAGGTTATCCTTGCCCCTCTTTTTGGCATTAATATATCTATAGCTACAACCTGAGATGCTGGAGGGAGGTGGGAGGAGCTAGAGCCTTTCAATGGTGATGGATGGCAGTAGTGAGGACCAGGTAGATGATCTGCTTAGTCAGGTGGCAGAGGAAATAGAAAGGTTAAGAAACATCATGGAAGCTGAGAAAAAGATAGACTGCTGGAACCAAGTTTTGCCCTCCTTGAGGCAGAAACAAGAGTTCCCACCATAAAGATCAAGGGGACTCTGTGACAGGTTGAAGACAGCAGCCTAAATAAAAAATGAATGGCAGCGAGTCCACATCTGATGTAGCAGGTGAACTTACTACCTGCTCATCTCATTCTCTCTGGTCCCTTGGTAAAGCAGACATGAGACTTTAGATATGAAAGGTCAAATTCTCAGGAAGATGTGGATGATAATCCTTCCACACCACGGTTACACCCTGTATCAGGGCCACCTGAACAAGGAAGACAACACAGGTTATAGTTGTAGGTGACTCCCATCTGAGTGCAAGAGGGTCCAAATATGCCAGGTAGACACTCCTCACAGGCAAGTATGCTGCCTCCCTGGGGCCTTGTTTAAGGACATCACGAGAAAATTTCCTAGCTTTATACAGCACTCAGACTACCACCCATTACTGATCTTCCTTGTAGGTAGAGATGAAACTGCAACCTGTAGTCCAAGAGCAACTGAGAGACTTCAAGGTTGTAAAAGGGTTGGCAAAGGAATCTGGGGCACATGATATTTTTTTCCTCTCTCCTGGTTCCAGGAAGCGACACTGGAAGAAACAGATGGATCCTGTTTGCTAATGCATGGCTCTAGACTGATGCTGCCACCACAGTTTTTGGTATTCCCAGCATCATATGCTGGGCCATCCCCCAGCAGTGGGATGGCCTATGTAGCATTAAGTTCCTGACATCAGATGAGATTCACCTTTCTCAAAGGGTGAAGGTCTTTGCTTAGAAGCTTGTGAAGCTCATTGACAGAGCTTTAAACTCTGAAAGCAGAGGGGGTATCAGGCTTCTCTGTAAAAATCCATGGGATGACACACCACAGCTAAGAGATGGGGCGCGAGGAAAGGCCCTCAGTCTGTTGCTCTAAGATGTACTGGGGACACCACAGAATGCTTGAAGTCCTAGGGAGATGAACCAAGGCTCCTGAGGTAATGCAAGACAGTGAGGAAACACTGGTGAAACATCTCAAACAAATTAAGGAGTGTTATTCCAACAAAAAGTGACACAGTCAAGAGCTGAGATGAAGTGCCTCTATACTACAAAAGGCAGCCATGGGCAACAAACAACAGAAGTTGGAAGTCACTGTGCTGCTAGAATATGTCCTGGAAGGACAAGCCCCAGACATGTCCTAAACCAGACAATGGGCTGGGTGTTTCTAAGCCTGGTGATCTGGACGTGGCCCAGACTTGCATGGACATGTCCTGGGTCCAGGAAAACCAAGTGCATGTGTGTCTGACCTTATGGCATACATAGAAACTGTGTGCACCTCTGGTCATGGTTGGGCAAACTCAATCCCATCAGTGAAAATATTGAGTTTCTCCCTTTAACTTTCATCTGCTATTGGTCATTATTGTCTGAGGAAAGCTGTATTAATACTGGCCAAAACGGCAAGCTTTTGCCCTGTCTTTTACTGCCTGGCAAACAAGAAGGGCTGATGTTGAGGTTGCAGCTAAAAAAGGCCTGTCACAGCAAACAACTATACAGCCGCTGCGCAAAAGCTGCAGGGACAAGAGGTGCTCCAGACCTGTGAGCCTCACCATGTGCACTGGCCAGTCATCTCGAGCACTGGAGGAAACCCCAAGTGGCAGCCTGCACCTGCTAAAGGGATGTATGCCTCATAGAAGCAGTGTAGCTGTGAGTAAACCTGGCAAATTTGGCCTCAAAAATCTCTCATAAAGGGTCTATTTCTTGGCCTTGCTTAGTGGCCACAAAATCCCCTAGTGGGCAAGTGGTATAGGCACTGTGAATCTCTTTCCAATTTAAATTAATATCTGCATTTCTGGTTTTGCTTATTTGTTTCAGTTGCCTGATCCCTGTGTAAATAACTACAACTGTGCATCTGTACCTTGTAAATAAGTTTTCTGGCAAGACACAATATTATTAGTAAGTATTTTTCATAGTTTATTACATTTCAGTCTGGTTATGGACATTAATAATCATAACTAATATTTCAACAAAGCTACAACATGGTTACTGCTACTGAGACTTAGTAGGGCAAATTCAACAATCAGAGTGTGACTACTGATGGTTAAAGGCTATTCAAAAGGCACAGGAAATGAATGAGAGGCAAAGGTGTTGCCCTCTATGTCAAGAAACAGAGTGCAAAGAGGTGAAGAACAGCCCCAGGCAGTTTGAACGTTTATGGGCAGGAGTTAGAGATCGAGACAAGAAAGGAAATTTCAAGATTGCTGTCTACTATAGAACACTTGATCAAGGGAAGCCTATTGGTGAAGGCTTCTAACTCCACCTACAGAGGCTACCGTGCTCACAGGCTCTCATCCTGCTGGTGGACTTCAACTACCTTAACACCTGCTGGAAATGTAGCACAGCAAGCTGTAGGCAAGCCAGAAGACTTCTGGAAGATAACTTCTTAAGCCTTAAGTCCTACAAGACTGCACCTGATGATTACCAGTGCAGGCAAGCTAACTGCTGACATCAAGATCTGAGGCAGACTGGGCTGCACAGCCCAATCAGTCACAGCTCAGACACAGTCCTGAGGGATATGGATCAGGAGAGGACTAAAGTCAGGATCACGAGTTTTAAGACCCCCGGGGAGAAGGCCATCAGGAACAAAGGCACGAAAAAGAGCTGGCAAATGTGTAAGGAGACTTTCCTTAGAGCACAAGGCAAGAAATCAAGAAAGGATGGCAAGAAACTGGCATGCTTGGACCTTCTGGCCAAACTAAGAAGCTGCTGCACAGGCAGTGTAAGCAGGGCTTAGGAAGAGTACAAGACCACTGCCCAGTTATGCAGCGATGTGGAAAGGACAATGTATAGCTGAAGCTGAACTTGGCCAGGGACACAAAGAATAGTAAGAAGGTACATCACCTGGAAAATGAAGGTCAAAAAAGGACATCCCCACAATGATGAAACTGGCAAAGTGGGTGTTGTAGGTTGGGAACTACAGGGCTAAAAAAAAAAAATCCTCTAGGGACTAAAGGAGTGGTAAAATTGTTATTTGATCCCACAATTCTGCTATCTCTTTATAAAGCTCATGGCAAGGCCAGCTTGTGCTTCTTTTCTCTTCCTCCTGCCCACTGTCTCTAGCGGGAGCTACTTATCTAGGTAAACACGCAGGGAGTGGGCCTGGTTACGGCTGCAGAGGCCCTGTTTGGGCCTAGCAGCAGGCAGAGGCACTAGGGAGGGGGGAAGAGAGAAAAGCAGCACTGGGGATTGTAGATTTAGTTTCAGGTATAGGGAAGATTTAAAGAGGTTGCTATGAACTGCTCTATATTCTCTGTAATTTTTCTGTATCTCTCTTTTCAAATATAGTTCTGTTTTTCTTTCAAATTCATCTGAGAGAGTCTCATTCTGTTGGCTCTTTAAAAACCACAACACTGGGACCAACAAACAAGAAGCAGGCTGAACATTTTTGCTTTGCTTTTCACTGGTAACTTCTCTCCTCACATCTCCCAACTAGATGGACCAGAAGATATGGAATAAAGGAACAAAATCTGCCCCAATACATGAGAGAATTAGGTTCAAGACTACCTGAGATACCTTTAGACCTAAGTCTAAAGAATCCAATGAGATGCATCCCAGAGTTCTAAGATAAAAGGCTGATGTAGTAACCAAGCATATCTGAAAAATCCTGGCAGTCAGGTGAAATCCCTGGTGACTGGAAAAAGGGAAATAATGCATTCCTTTTCATGCATTTTCCAGTCATAATTCCATTTGTTTCCTAACGAATTTCCTACAATAAAATTATGTGCTACCCCATAATCTTTAAACTAAGATCACTTCCTTCAATTACACATGAAATGAGTTTTCTTCACGCCTACTGCTTTCACCAGCATTGTAGCATCATTTCTTCTTCCTTCTTTCAGCAAACAGAAACCATAAATCTCAGGTGTACTTTACCACACTATGAAATACAAACCTTTAATTTATTCTATAATACAAGACACTGACAAGTCCATAAATTAATCTCATGTCTACAACAATTGTTTCTGTGCTACACTGCAAATAGATAAAAATGAATAAAAATAATTACTCTTCACATACACAGTGTCATTCACTCTTTAATCTTAATTTGAAAGCTCTTCCTCCCACACAGTACCATAAAATTCCTTGCAAACTTTGTAACACACTTCAACGTAGGGGGAAAAGAGATGGATATTTTGGAAATTAATAGCATCTATTCAGCACTTCGCGAGTGCAACAGTTGTAAAGTCAAGGGAAAGCAGTAATCGCTACTTAGTCCTTTTTCAAGCCTTTTTACAACGGCTTGTTTCCATTGTCTTGAAACGATCAAAGGATCAACGTGGCAGGTGAGGCACGCTCCTTTGCTCAGCAAACTCCGCGTCCAGCAAATAATAATCTCCCCTGCCTGGTGGCAGCATGCGCTTTCCTCAAACGAGCAGGCACCGAAGACCAATCCGGTCCGAAAGCCCAGGCCGAGCAAGCACCCCTGGTAAAGGGTCCCCTGACCCAGCAGCCCAGACCGCACCGCCGCCCACAACACTCTCGCAGGTGTCGAGCACCGCCCATTAGCCCCTCATCGGCTCTACGCTGGTGTTCCCTCCACCTCGACTCCACCTTGCCGTTCCCCAGACCCAGCAAGCTCATTCAGCGCCTTTCGCTCCCTGGCCTGGAGCACCACAGACGACAGGGGCAGCTGGGCCCCTGCGGCCCTCTCGCTGCGTTCCCTCGGCCGAACCCTCCGCGGCCCGCCACCAGGGATGGCGTACCTCCAGCTGGAGACCGGGCCTCCTCTCTTGCCACCTCCCTTTCCTCACCTGCTGCGAGTCCTCAGGAGAGCAGGTCCCAACCATGTCGGAGTCCGAGTCGGAGAGCTCGCCGTCCTCCACGTCGCCATCCATCCTCCGCGCCTCCAGCGCCATCTTGCCCGCAGGAGCGAAAGGAGCGGAGCGCCGGCGCCACACACCAATCGCCACAGCGGACGGCGGCGGCAGGGCGCAGTGCGTGTCGGGAGCCGCAGCGGGCGGGGACTGCGCTGCGCTTCGGCGCCGGGGCCTCTGGTAGTTTTGGGGCGGTACTTTGTGCAGCCGTCCGCCCAGCCCTCTCAGCGGGTTGTGTTGTCTCTGCAGTTGCGGAAGCGGCTGGTGTTGAACGGAGAGTTTAGATAAAAATCTGTCCAGTCGGCTCGCAGGGCCGAGGGCAGCGGTTGCTCAGGGCGCCTGCAGCGGTGTGCGGCTCCTCAACACAACGGGCAACAGCAAGAAGTAGCTGTTTATTAGCAAGTTAGTTAAATGCCTTGATCTCTACAACGTCGTCCTGAGGCACACGTTAACAACTACCGGAAGAGAAGCACTTCAGTTACGGAGTGCTAGTCAAAGCCCCCCAGAGGCCTGGAGAAAGTCTGTTTCTTGATGGTCAGCAGGGAGCAAGGGCCTGAATGTGTGGCCGTCCTAAATAACTGTATAGTCCTATGTGTATTTATGTATGACTTAGAATATTTGTGCACTGTAAAGGCAAAATGTCATTCTATGATAATGTATATGTTCATCTGTAACAGTGCATTGAATGATGTGATTAATAAGAGATTAATCTGAAATTGAGCTATTTTTATTTCTCACTGTAGTCCAATCCAGTTCTAATCAGGCAATGTTAAAACAGCAAATGGACTCCTCCTCACTTCCTCTGAAAAAAAAAAATCCAACCAACCAAACAACAAAACCAACTGCCAAAAAACTCAGACTGATTAGAATAAAGCTCAAGATAAGAAAGTCCTACCATAAATTCTATAACTGTTCAGAATCAACACTGAGCAATTAAAAGAACTTCTGGTTGCTGTAGCTCTGATTAATCCTAGTCAATTTAACTTAACTCTTCCTTCAGTAATTAAAATAATTTTCCTCAGTAATCAGTATGTACACCTCAGTTGTGTATGCAGAGCACTGGGGCAAGGTGCAGTGCAGCTTAGAGATGGATTTTGAAAATACTGAGTTAGGCACTGAGGCTTCTCATGCAGTGGAGAGATAAGCAGAAAACTGCCTCTCCTTCTCTAAAGATCTTCAGAACCTGCCTAGACACCTTCCTGTGTGACATGCTGTAAGTGTTCCTGCTTTGCAGGGGCATTAGGCTTAATTATGTCAGAATCGGAGAATCACAGAATGTTAGGAGCTGCAAGGACCTCAAAAGATTGTCTAGTCCAACCACCTGCCAGAGCAGGATCACCTATATCAGATCACACAGGAACACATTCAGATGAGTCTTGAATATCTCCAGAGAAGGATACTCCACAACCCACCCTGGGCAGCCTGTTCCACTGTTCTGTCACCCTCACAGTGAAAACATTTTTCCTGATGTTTACATGGAACTTGCTATGCCTTAACTTCCACCTATGGCCCCTTGCCCTGTCATAGGGCATCATTGAGAAGAGCCTGGCTCCATCCTCTTGGCACTCATCCTTTTTACATATTTATAAACATTGATGAGGTCACCCCTCGGTGTCCTCCAAACTAAAGAGACCCAGCTGCCTCAGTCTCTCCTCATAATGGAGATATTTCACTCCCTTTAATATCCTTGTGGCTCTGCACTGGACTCTTTCAGGCAATTCCCTGAGGTCCTTGAACTGCACACAATATTCCAGGTGCAGCCTCACCAGCGCAGAGCAGAGGGGGAGAAGAACCTCTCTCAACCTACTAAGCACATCCCTTCTAATACACCCCTGGATGGTATTTGGCATCTTGGCCACATGAGCACAATGCAGGCTCATAGTCAACTGTTGATCTACTAGGACACCCAGATCCTTTTCCCCTTCGCTGTTCTCCAACAGGTCAGTCCCCAGCCTATACAGATACCTGGGGTTGTTCTTTCCTGTGTGCAAGAATCTACACTTGCTCTTGTTAAACGTAATTCAATTTCTCCCTGCCCAACTCTGCAGCCTGTCTAAGTCTCATGAACGGCAGCACGACCCTCCTATGTGTCAGCCACCACATCCAGCTTTGTGTCATCAGCAAGCTTGCTGACACAGTGCACTCTGTGCTCTCATCCAGGTTGTTGATGAATATATCTAATAGTACTGATCTCTGAGGGACTCCACTAACTACAGGCCTCCAACTAGACACTGTCCTGTTGAGCACAGCTCTCTGAATTCTTTCCTTAAACCAGTTCCCAATCCACCTCACTACCTGATCATCCAGACCACACTGCCTCAGTTTAGCTGCAAGGATGCTGTGGGAGACAATGTCAAATGCTTTATTGAAATGAAGATAAACCACATCTACTGCTCTGCCGTCATCTATCCACCTGATTATGTCCTCATAAAAGGCTATGTCCCAGGTTGATAATTATAGGGTTAAAAAAATCTTCTGGGGACTAGAAGATTGTTTTTCAATCCTATAATTCTGCTATCTCTTTATAAACTCAAAACAAGGTCATTTCATTCTCCTTTCTTCCTCCTCCTGCTCTGTGTCTGGTGGGAGCCACTTTATCGGGAANTAGAATTCTGTATTTTTTTTTCCAATTTCATTTGAGAGCTTAATTTCTGTCGGCTATCAGGTTGATCAAACATGACTGTCAGCTAACCATGACAGGCTATCAGGTTGATCAAACATGACTTCCCTGTGTTAAAACCATGTTGACTGCTCCTAATGACCCTCTTGTCCTTGATATGCATAAGGACAACACCGAGCATAAGTTGCTCCATCACCTTTCCAGGGATGGAGGTGAGGCTGAAAGGTCTATAGTTACCTGGATCCTCCTTCTTACCCTTTTTGTAGACTGGAGTGATCTTTGCCTTCCTCCAGTCCCCAGGCACCTCTCCTGTCTGCCATGACTTACCAAAGAGGGTGGAGAGTGGTCTGGCAATGACCTCCACCAGCTCCCTCAGCACCCGTGGGTGCATGCCATCAGGATCCATGGATGTATGTATAAGTCCAGATTATTTAACTGTTCCCTACCTAGTCCTCATCAACCAAGGAAAACTCTTCCTTTGTCCTGTCTTCCTCTGAGGCCTCAGGCATCAGGGGTTCCTGAGGACAGTCTCTGTTGTAAAGGGGGGGGGCGTTCAATTTTAGATGTTTGGGGAAATCCGAGGCCGAGTTAAGTGTTATTAAATAATTTATTAACAAAAAATTATATATATACATATACACACACACCCCCAAACCTATATACAAACAACCCCACAAGTCCTCTGTACATTGTTGATGACGTCACTCCATAGAATGTCCATTTACTATTGAATTTAAACGATCTAATACAAATTTCAGTAAAGCTCCAATCAGAGAGTTTTGCGGCAGAACGTGCCGCTGGCGGAATTAAGGAGACACTGTTGTGACTTGAACAAGAGAGTTGAGGTACTCACAAATCGGAGTTCTATTTCTGTGGTCCTCAAAATATAAGATGATGGGAGTCACGAAGTTGATCCAGGTAGGGATAGTGGTTCTTCGGGTTCTGGGGCGCGCTGTCTGCGAAGGTGAGGCTGAAGTGGCAGACCGCCGTGGGACAAAAGCGATAGCCTCCGGCAGAAGGCAGACGAGCGGCAAAGCGAGAGCAAAAGCACAAAGGCGAAGGCCCAGAGGCAGAGGAGGGTAGGTTCCCTATTTACTCAGATTGTCCCAATTATAAGAAATGAATTGAGATTGATGGATTTATCGGCCATAACACTGCCCAATAGGCTTCTGGCAACAGGCAAGGGCATACCAAACATGGAAAAGTCCACCAGTCCGATACCCCCAAATATGGATGTTGTGAACTGGGCCACACCCGGACAAAATAAGCTTGTGTAACTTGTTTACCGCACAGGCCTGCACGGGGCCAGACTCCTTGGCGCCGGGCTCTTTGTCCTTGCAATGTGCCTTTAATGCGTTTACCCCAGGTTTGGGGAGGAACGTGTTTAGGCATGCCCGGCAGAGAAAGAAAAAAAAAAACAAACCTATTTTTCGGGCCTACAGCCTCTCCATGACAGTCTCCAGCAGTAGAGATGGAAACAAGGCATTTAATAACTCCACTTTCTTTGTATCTTCTGTCACCAACGCACCCACCTCCTTCAGCAGAGGGCCTACATTGCCTCTAGAATTAGTTTTTCCTGCAGTGCATTTGAAGAAGCCCTCTCTGTTGTCCTAGTCCTGCCTTACGAGGTTGAATTGGAAGGAGGCCTAAGCCTTCCTGATTGGCTCCCTACATACTCCAACAACAGTATTATACTCTTCCCAAGTGCCCAGCCCCTCCTTCCATGATCTGTAAACTCTTTTCTTCCACTTAAGTTTGCTCAGCAGTTCCCTACTTAACCACACATGTCTCCTGTCTGCCTTTCTCGATTTCATACTTGTTGGAATGCTCTGATCCTGAGCTTGGACGAAGTGGTCCTTGAATATTAACCAACTGTCATGGGCTCCTTTTCCTTCTAGCGCCCTGTCTTAGAAGATTTCCTCTAGCAGTTGCTTGAAATGGCCAAAGTTGGTCCTGCTGAACTCCAGGGTTCTGATCCTGCTTGGTATTCTGTTCTTACCACATAAGATCCTCAATTCCAGCATCTCATGATTGCTACAGCCAAGGCTGCCCTGAACCTTCACTGCTTCAACCAGACCCTCTATGATAGTGAGTATCAGGTCCAGCAGCACTCTCCTAGTTGTCTCATCCACTGTTTTAATCAAGAAGTTTTCACCAACACACTAAAGGAACTTCCTGGACTGTGGCTGCCTGAGCAGGCCTTCAGCAAATATCTGGGTAGTTAAAATCCACCATGAGAAC
The DNA here is from genome assembly GCA_013400475.1 of Tricholaema leucomelas. Classification (NCBI taxonomy): domain Eukaryota; kingdom Metazoa; phylum Chordata; class Aves; order Piciformes; family Lybiidae; genus Tricholaema lacrymosa; species Tricholaema leucomelas. The sequence goes on along the minus strand of WAAF01003697.1, from coordinate 45,844 downwards.
AGGGCCTGTGATTGCTAAGCTGCTGCCAGCTGCTTGTAGAAAGCCTCGTTAGTTTCCTCATCCTGATCAGGTGGCCTCTAATAAACACCCACAGCAGTGTCACCAATGCTGGCCTGCCCCTTAATTCACACCAACTGTGATGGTTTGGGTGTTATCAGCCCCCCCCCCTACACTTCAGAAATCACCCAGACTAGACTCAGTCAGCTCTGGAAATTGAATGAGGCTTTATATTTACAGCTTAGCACAGTATACAAGCAGGTATTTACAATATATGCAGTTATATACAGAAATACACAAGTTAGAAGGTAATACAGAAACACAACACCCCTCCCAGAAACCTGAGTCCCCAGGAGGGGCTCCCAACCACCCTTCCACCTTCCTCCCACCCCTATCCCTTACCCCAGATCTTGCCTTATATTAAAGGAAAGTTTGGAGGGTCGGCCGGGAGGGTTAGGAAGCAGGTGGATTATTCAGGTGAGGTTAGAGAGAGAAAAATGCAGCCCAGGCAGTGACCAAATGTCTTATCTGTGTTTAGATTCTTGCTCTTATACATCTCAGCAAGCCTATGAGTGAAGTAGACATCACCACTCTTACCTTTTCACAGCCTGTAATCTAATTCTTCTCACCAAAACATTCTAGCTAGCTTCAAACTAGCACACACACTCACCTCTTATCCACCCTTGGACAGAACTCAATACATTCTAGTTGCTCCCTCACATAAAGAGCAGCTCCACCACCTTGCCTTGTTGACCTGTCTTTCCTAAAAAGGACATAACCATCCATGACCACATTCCAGTCATGTGAGCTGTTCCAAGACATATCTGTAACTGCCACCAGATCATAACTCCTTGACCGCACTTTGATTTCTAACTCCTCCTGTTATTCCCCGTGCTGCATGCATGGATGTACAGCATTTCAAGGAGTGAGCTGATTCTGCCTTGTCAGGGTGGGAGACTCTGTAAGGCTTTGACTGTGCTGCTGTGTCCCCAGCATGCTGCAGGGCAATGGTCTGAAGGCCCTTAGCCATGGGGGTCCCTTCCAACCCCTAGCATTCTATGATTCTATGATACAGCTTTCCTTAAGTAATGGAGTTTCCTTCAAAACCAATGAATATGATCCATAACCTGTCAAACTAGGTGTCGTGGTTTGTAAAGAGAGCCATCAGAAGTTAACCTCTCAAATCAGATTAAAAAATCACAGAATTATATTTGGAGAGACACAGAAAAGAAATTACAGAAGTGGATACAACAGTCATGGCAAACCCCCTTGAATTTCTCCCCGGCCCAAAACTATATCTATAATCCCCAGTGCTCCAATCCTCCTCCCCCCCCCACCCAGCGCCTCCGCCATCCATACGCCTAAACACAAGCCTCTGGAGGCCCCAAAACAGGCCTACTGCTTACATGTTTTGTCTGATAAAGTGGCTCCTGCTCAACACAGGACAGGAGGGGGAGGAAAGAACCAGGAAAACCTTGCCATGAGTTTATAAAGAGATAGCACAATTATGGGATTGAATAACAGTCTTCTAGTCCTCAGAAGATTTTTTTTTTTAACCTTAGAGTTCTCAACCTGGGACACTAGGCAATGATCTAATTTGTGATCGTGTAAGAAAAAGGAATTAAAAAGTTCAAACAAAGTTGAAACCTGAAAGATCTTGGATACCACACCTCCTAGCTGGAAGTCTCCTGCCCAGAATAAACTCCTCGCCCTCTGAGTGTGCATAGTGAATTTAAGGAAAGCAAGAAACTGACCAGTGGATAGTTACTAAGTGTTGACATGAGATGAAATGTCTATATTTCCTTTTATAAGTGTCCCCCGTGAATTTCAGTTCAGTTCAGTTTATGGGAATCCTCCTAGCACCCAAACTTACTCAACTTTGTAGTAAAGAAATGCCTGCTTGTTAATATGAAACCCAGAATTAAATGATTTTATTCATAATTTTGGTGACACAATCTAAGCCTCCCTTTACACAATTTAAGGCCATTTCCTCTTGTTTTATCACTTGATACTGGAGAGCAGAGACCAAAATGCACCTCACTAGAACCTCCTTTCAGGCAGTTGTAGAAAGCAATACTGTATTTCTTCAGCCTCCCCCAGAACAAACTATTTCAGTTCTCTCAGCCCTTCTTTACAAAACTTACTCTCCAGACCATCCACCAGCTTTGCTACCCTTCTGTCGATGTGCTGCAGTAACTTCATGCCCTTGTAGTGAGGGCCCCAAAACTGAACACGGTATTTGAGCTGCAGCACCACCAGTGGTGAGTAGAGAAGTTAATCATGTCCCTTCTCATGCTGACCACAGTGTTCCTGATACAGGCTAGAATGCTGTTGGCCTTCTTGGCCACCTGAGCATATTGCTGGCTCATGTTCAGCTAGCTGATGATCAACACCCCCAGGTCCATTTCTGCTGGGCAGCTTTCCAGCCGCTCTGCCCCAAACCTATAGCATTGCGTGGGGTTGTTGTGACCCAAGGTCAGGACACAGCACTTGTCTTTACTGATTCTCATACATCTAGCCTCAGCCCATTGATCCAGGCTGTTCAGGTTCCTCCGCAAAGCCTTCCTACCTTTGAGCATATCATCTCTGCTGCTGAATTTGGTGTCATCTGCAGACTTGCTGAGGGTGAACCTCATCTAGATCGTTGATAAAGACATTAAAGAGAACTGGTCCCAGCACTGAGCCCTGGGGAACACCACTTGTGACAGGCTGCCATCTGGAGTTAACACCATTCACCATCTTGGACTTGACCATCCAGCAATTTTAGCCCAAGAAATCATCCACCCATTCAAGCTATGAGCAGCCAGTTTCTCCAGGAGAATGCTGTGGGAGACAGTGTCAAATGCTTTATCTAAGTCCAGGTAAACAACATCCACAGCCTTTCTCTTATCCACTAAGTAGGTCACCTTGTAACAGAAGGAGGTCAGGTTCCTCGAACAGGACCTGCACTTCATGAACCCATGGTGACTGGGCCTAAGCACCTGGCTGCCCTGCACATGCAAGTAATGGCACTTGATTATCTGCTCTATGATCTTCCTTGGCAGTGAGGTCTGCCTGACAGGTCTGTAGTTCCCTGGGTCCTCCATCCAGCCCCTCTTGTAGACAGACATTGCAATTGCCAATCTCCAGTCAGACTTGCATATGTCTAAGTGGTGCAGCAGTTGCTAACCATCAGATCTTAGATTATGGAAGCTTTATTCTGCTCCTAACCCCTATCTTCCAGCTCATGGGGGCTGGGTACCCAGCAAACAACTGATCTTACTTCCAAAGACTGAGGCAAAGAAGGTGTTGAGTACCTCAGCCTTTTCCTCATCTTTTACCACTGTGTCCCCTGTGCATCCGCAAGGGACAAAGACGCAAATAGAAGTTGTGTTTGCCGGGAGTGTGTGTGATTAACTGCATTGAGAATGAAAGCAAGAAAATTACCTGAATGAACTTTGAGGACATAGAAAATTGACCTCAAAGTTCAAAGGCTATGGATTATTTTTAGGGTGCTCAATAACCAAAATACTACCAAAAGCTTTCATAATGCAGGCTCCAGTTTAATGAATAGGTGTCTCCACTCAGGAGAAAAGAGACAGAAATCTGCTACAGAAAACATCTTCAGCTATTCTAACCTCAGAAGCTCACCTTGAAATGGAATATGAACAGGAAACAAGTACAACAAGAAAAGCATAGATGTTGTGTGGGTTGCTGATGCCCTTTTCATTTCAGGCTGTCCCTAGCCCAAGGAATCACATCCATAACCTCTATTTCCCTTCTTCCCTTCTGCCCTGAGCATGCTCCTCTAGACAGGCTGCACTTGAAACATGCCTCTGTTCCTTTTCATACAGAATTTGAATCTCTTTTTCAGTTGTGATCAAAGGCTGTCACCAAACTGATTTCTTCTTCTTTCACATTGGCCCAGTTCAGGCTCAGAGAGAGAAAGCTTTGCTAAGAAATCCAGGCTATGTCATCAGGTCTGCCTACTTACAGAGCAGCAGAAGCTGTCCGTCCAAGTTTTTTCTGGAGACAGGAAAAATCCTTAAGACAAAGAACAGATTAGCCATGTGTTCACAATGAGGCTCAAAAGCAATCTGAGATCCTCAGGGGCAGAGTGCAGGGGGGCTTAAAAGGAATGTAAAATGTGAACCCAAGCACAAAAAGGAGCAGAGAGAAAAATGTTGTAACTGAGGGCTCCAGTTTGCATGAAAAAAAATACATAGATTAAACTAAACAAAAAAAAACAAAACAAACAAAAACACTCCAGGTGTCTCCACACAAGAGAAACAGAAGCCAAAATTTATCACCAAAACCATCTTCGGCTATCCTCATCTCAGGAGGTCACCATCTGAACCCCAAACCAGTATATGGACAGCAGACAGGTACAAAAAAGAGTGTACAGATGTTGTGTTTATTTGTGCAACTCCATAATTATTCTGTTGTTCAAAGTACTGTGAAGATATATTGAGAAAATTTATAAAGCCATGTCTCTTGGCACATTTCTTCTGTATTACACAGTGAACTCATGAAGCAGAGGCTGCAGAAGAATGGCATGCTTGTGTTCGTTATGAGGGCACCACAACTAGCCTGGAGAAAGGAGACTGTGTATCTGGTGAAGGTGTGATGTGAAGATGGCATTTCCTGAAAAGAGCATGATAAAGTGGCAGGAAGGCAAGACAACAGCTTTTTTTTAAGCTAAAAGGTAAATTGACACATCTGTGCCTTCTGGCAGTGCCAGCAGTATGTTGCTGAATCCAGGGAAAGCTTTTTCTACAGAGCTGTGCTGTTGACTGTCTGCCTCCTACTTCCTGTGTCTGAGCTGAGGCCATGACCCTCAAGCACGCCTAAGCTTTCCATGTGAAGAGTCTTACCGGCCCTGATGGAGACTGAATTTTACATCTGGAAACAACCCACCACATTCATACTTTCAGAAGTTACAGTTAAAGAACAGATTTGATACACAGGAAAACAACACACTTAAATTTGATACACAAAAAACCAACACCCTATGAGGAGAGGCTGAGGGAGCTGGGGTTGTTTATCCTGGAGAAGAGGAGGCTCGGCCAGGGGGATTAAGAAGCAAGGTGAATCAGCCAAAAGAAGATGGAAAGTGAGGTTAGAAAGCAAGATGGAGTTCAGCCAGCAGCCCGAGCTCCCCAGCAGGTGAAGAGCTAGAGAAAAGCCCAGAGAGAAGTGAGCAAGTGACCATATCTATGTTTTGCTTTTTGTTCTAATACATCTCAGCGAGACTGTGAGGGAAGTATACATCACCATTGTTTTCATTTTACAGCCTATGATCTAGTCCTTCTCACCAAAACATTCTAGCTAGCTTCAAATTAGCACACAAACTTAGATGAGAAAGTTACTGGAAACTGAATGGGTTGACAAGGGCCTAGCAAAAGGACTCATTGGCTTGTTTGTTTAAATCTTGTCTGCATTGCAGATGGTAGATGCTAAGTACAAATTTCTAGTGAACAAGTAGCAAAAGGAAAGCATTTATTAGACACACAGTACAATGTTTATCAGTCTTGATAAAGTATATTGAATTGCAAAACCCCTTAGAAAAGAAAAAGGCTTCCCTCTCCAGCTTTGTGCCACTGTTACCTGATTCATAGTATCATAGTAGTATCACAGTATCATCAGGGTTGGAAGAGACCTCACAGATCATCAAGTCCAACCCTTCACCACAGAGCTCAAGGCTAGACCATGGCACCAAGTGCCACATCCAATCCTGCCTTGAACAGCTCCAGGGACGGCGACTCCACCACCTCCCTGGGCAGCCCATTCCAGTGGCCAATGACTCTCTCAGTGAAGAACTTTCTCCTCACCTCAAGCCTAAACTTCCCC
>WAAF01003697.1:12317-40012 GCA_013400475.1 Tricholaema leucomelas | reverse complement strand
TGGCTCTCTTGGCCACCTGGGCACACTGCTGGCTCATGTTCAGGCGGGTATCAATCAGCACCCCCAGATCCCTCTCTGTCTGGCTGCTCTCCAGCCACTCCGACCCCAGCCTGTATCTCTGCATGGGGTTGTTGTGGCCAAAGTGCAGCACCCTGCACTTGGAGCCATTGAACGCCATCCCCTTGGACTCTGCCCATCTGTCCAGGTTGGAGAGGCAGGATCTGCCCTTCCTAAATCCATGTTGGCTCATTGCACTACTCTCAGAGATTAGAAAAGCTTTAGAAAAAGTTAGAAAAGTTTAGAAAAGCTTTAGACTGTGATTTCTTGTTATACACTTCTCTAAATGTTCGGGGTTAGAAAAAAAGTTTTCCTATGCCTGTCAGAGTTTATTCTTAATCCAAACAACTGTAGGTTCTACCAAAAAATATACCTTGTGCCTTTTGTTGCAGAGGGGGAAAGTAATTATGCGAGATGATATTTTCCCAAAATTAATACTGTTTATTAGTTTTGATATTCAGAGCTCTCACCACCCCCAACCACTAATTTTAATAATATTTCGGTTCTTAAAAAGTCATGGAAACATTCTGTGGATAATATCTACATCTAGTGATAACCAGCAAAATATATAAACTTTAATTGAACTGGAAGAGAAGGTTCTTGTGGTCAAATGCCGCTTGCAGTCAGTATGCTGCTTGCCCAGTAGACAGACTCAAGGTCTACCTGCTTGTGGCAGAAGGCAATGGAGAATTACAAAGAGGCACTTAAGCATTTACTCACAGATTATTATTACCCAACTTGCTGAGGCTAGCCACAGTCCAGACAGTGTCCAATCGCTTTCAGGGGAAAAGCGCTTGGACAAGCATTCTTGTCGGATGTTGAGACTTGAATCTTCCTGGCTCCTGGGGAAAGAACACAGACAATCTCTGACCTTGTCTCCTGGTTTCTTCTGGATGATCTGTATATATGTCCAGGACTGCTAAGCAGGACTTTCAGCTGTAGAGGCAGGACGTCATGCAGTCTCAGCATGATGTCACGCTGACCACACAGGCCGATTGCATGCAGGCATCCAGGGTCTTCTCCTGGCAACTCGCGGCAGTGGAGTTTACCAGGCAGACAATAAGGCAGTGTGCAATTGCAACAGGCAACGGCAGAACACAGAGAAGCAGGGGAGCAAAGGGGGGAAGCAAAGCACATTGTTCACCTGCGTATTTCCTTTCATCAATGTGGGCCGAGAATAATTGCCCTTTGAACACAGAATACCCAATCAGGATGGCAGTTAGCCAAACCATACCATATTAGGCAAAGCCACAGGCTTGTTTTTACCCAAATTTGTAAAAAAGCACAGACCTTGCACTAGGCAGGCACAAGCTAAGTGTGTGTACCTTACACCACAGGACCCTGGGCAGGCCAGACTCAGTGGCTACAGGTTCTTTTGTGTCCATTTCCCATGCTTGCCTCTCTGGTGGAACAGAAAAACATGCCTAGGCAAGGCAGGACATAATAAATAAGCCTATTTTGGGCCTATCAGACCTACCACAACACCTTGTTTCACATAATATTTCAAATAACATACCCTGTGCCTGTTTCTATTTGGTATTAGTTCTCTAAGATCCAGCTCACAGAAACATGGGGCCATTACTACAAGAAAGACATTGAGGTACTGGAGTAGGTCAAAAGATTTTGAGGTAAGCCTCTATGTCACTTCAACACTTAAAAGACACCTTACATTTGAAAAAAAGAAGGATGTTCTGCCTTTGTCAAAAAGAGATTAGTTCACTGTTTAACATTACAAACAGCATGTGTAATTTATGCCAGCTGACTGTTTCCTCAATCTGGATCTGAAATGTGTTTTCTGAATTAATTTTGTTTCACAGTTCCTTATTACTACCTCTGAAGAAGTGTCTTGATTTTATAATGCAAATTCAAATTATCTGTAGATGAACTCATTTGACATTATATCTAACTGCAGCACCATTTTCAGCACCCAGAATTTCCCATGAGTACAAAACACTACAGATCAATACATGGTGCTGTTTCTGGGTCAGAATGAAGTTGTCATATACTGAAGCAAAGTTGTTAGAAAAGTTTTCATACAATCTCAGGATTAATAAAAAAACCTCAAACCCTCAAAACCAAACAAACCAAAAACCAAACCCAAGCTAAACAAAATCAAACGAAACAAAACATTCCACTCCCAAGGTAGTTTGGGAGTTCTCCCAAATATACATGCATAGGTACTCAATATATACAGATATTTACAACTATATACAATCACATACAAGTTAAAAAGTAATGCAGAACTACAAAACCCCTCTTGAACAGCAGAACTACCCGGGAGGACTTTCAAACCAACTCCCTCCTTCTTTCCACCCCCACTCTTATATCAGAAGTCTCACATGAAGGGGTGAGATTGCCAGATAAGGAGTTAGAAGCAGAATGATTAGTTTGGGTTACACAGGTTTAGACAGAGGTAGCTAATGCAGCAGCAGCAGCCAGCCAGTGATACAGACATAGCTATTATTTTCTTTTCACAGTCAATGACCTAATTTCTGCCCATATCTAACCAAAAGCTCTATATACAAAGACATCAGGGACTGTTTCTAAGGCTTTCTGTTCCAAAAGGCTGTACACTTATAACCAGAAGGGGCATGACTGTTATCTGAGTAGAGCCACATCACTGTGAGCACATTGCATGGCATAGCAATACAGAAATCTGCAGTGAGGGTAAAGGAGAAGATGATTAAACATCCAACCACAAGAAGATACACCTTGGTCGTACATTGACTTGAATATGACAGTTGCTTGGACACCTAGATTAAAAACACCCAAACAAACAGAAATGAGGCAATGACTGGAGAGAGTAGTATTTACAGATTTATGTAGAAGGGGGAAATCATCAGAAGTAAGATTGTATAACAATGTCCACAATTTCAGTTTATACGTTCTAGATTTCTGCATCTTGTCCATAAAGCTGGACCTTTATTTGTCAATGTTTCTGTCAAATAGCAATGCTATTCCACCCCTACAGCACAAAATGTCCATACATGGTAACTTGAAAGAAGTTCCAGCTTCTAGGCCATGGAGCTGCAGCTGTTTAGCCTCAGTTTTTAAAGCAGCTTGATGAAAACGGTATCAATCACTCAGGTTGAGCTGCCATTTCCACTCTTGTAGGGCGAGTCTGACATGGAGCTACTTTAAACAGAAAGTGCTCTTTTGCGCTTTGGTCTATCTTCACCCCAGTAATGTATAGTGGTATATAACTCCAGTTTGGTAAATCCCGGTGGCACCAGAGTTATTATCAAGTCCAAAATGTTGCATAAGAGCTATGATTCTTCTAGATTCCAGATTGGTTAGAATATGGTGTTTTGCAAACAGCACATCAGATGGTGGCCTCAACATGTGTAGAATTATCTCAAGCCTTTTCATGATGCCAAAAAGAGATGTCCTCTAAGCTGCTCAGTTAGCAAAACCTTGTATTTCCATATTTCTCTAACCTTATTATTTCCATATTTCTTTCCATGTGTCTTTAACCTTACTAGTAACCTGTGGCCTCACGAAATGTCAGTGTATCATGTTTCTCATCCTTTCTAAAGTTTCACCAAAGTCATAGGAGAGAAATGTCACCAAATGCAAATATAACACTGCTGGTGTTCCTGAGACTGGTTCTCATACAAACAGCCCAATTCTCATGACAGCATGCAGATGCCAGAAATACAGTCCAATTTTACACCTCACTGTCTGAAGTCTTCCTAGTTCTTGTGCTAATTTGGTTTTAATGTGTCCCCTTGCACTGTTGCTAGATTCTGTGAATCTTCGTGTGACTCAAGAGATCTGGTTGCATATGCATATACATCTATTACATGTATATGGCTTTGTGACAATGTGTGAAAGCCATCAGTTAACAGGGTACTATAACTGAGTTCTTATGATCTAATCTAGCTATAATTTTTATCTATGTGCATACGACTTTTAAACTAACTTTCTTTCCTTCTTTCTTTCTTTCTTTCTTTCTTTCTTTCTTTCTTTCTTTCTTTCTTTCTTTCCTTCCTTCCTTCCTTCCTTCCTTCCTTCCTTCCTTCCTTCCTTCCTTCCTTCTAGCTCCTCAGGCTAGAAGCTAGTGTCACAAAATGAACCAAACCCTCAAGATCTCTCTCAAGATCCAAAGAAAGCTGATCTCCAAACAGGAAGTCAGTGATGAATTTGGTTTTGAGCAAGGCGTTTATTTACCAGCTATGAGCAAGGACTCTTCCTAACAGCTAAAAGCAATGACTTAGCCAGCTGGTGCTCCAGCTGAAAAAAAAAAAAAAAAGGAATAAAAAGAGCCTACAATAGTACATTTGACTAGCACAGCTATAGTCATACATAAAAGTCCTTCACAAACTGCTCAGTTTAGCAGTTTGCCCTAAAGCATTGTGGTATTGACCATGTAGAGGGTAATGTTGTGCTAGGTGGTCTTTCTTGGGCTTTTGAAGGAAAGGAAAGAATGGAAAGGCTTTACGTATGAGTTCAACAACAGGGGAAGCCTCTATGAAGAATCTAAGCCACAATTTCCACCTAAATAGGAAGTAAAAACTGGATGAAAGCATGCCTCATTGGGAGCTATTAACTATGGTTTTAACACCCTCAGAAACTTCAAGCCCATGCTCTAAATACTGAACTTTTGGCAGCACCATGTCTTTGCTGCCAGGTGATTGAACTCTTTACTGACAGAATCACTGTGCAAAGCAGTTTAAGTTGGAAGGGACATCAAGTGGCTCTAGTCTAACTTCTGCTTAAAGCAGTGCCAGCCAGCTCGTGTTGCTCCATGCTCAAATGAGTGCTTAACAACTCCAGTAATGGACACCTCACAGCTTCTCTGAGCTCTGACTCCAGAGTTTGATCACATTTTAGTGTTACAATATGGACAAAATTTTATTCAAAATTAATACTCTTTTTTTAATATTAATATCAATATTATTTATTATTGTCACATAACTCACTTTTTAACAGGTTCATTTTGCACAGTCATGGAAAATATTGCACAGAAGGAAAACAGGCAATCTAGAAACTATTAATAAATAACTAACAATAATACAAACATTAATTAAACTTGAACTGGAAGAGATTCTTGTAGTCAATGTGCCACTAGCCCACAAGGAGAAGCTTGAGAGGCTCCTTTCTGCTGAAGGCAGAAGGCACATTCAGTTTAGTTTCAGAGAGGCTTTTGAACACTTACAAAATAGTATATCTGTATTCTCAGGTCTAAACTATAGTTTCCAGACAGTCCCAAACACTTGAAGGAAGTTCTGTCAGTGTCTTGTTACCCACTGAAGACTTCTGGAGCTTCGCCCTAGCTAGCAGGATGACGAGGCTGGGGATTAGATGATTTCCAACCTGACTCCTCTTCAACAAATCTGTGTCTTTTCCAGGGCTCCCAATCTTGGCAGAAGACTTGCAGATGTGCAGGCAGGCATGATGTCTTGCAAATGTTCAGATGGGCACAATGTCACAGCAGTGGCTAATTCTCACCTATTCTGTGGAAGCACTTAATGCTTATCCCTGGTAAACTGAGGCAAGATGGTGCCAGGTGTACAAACCTGAAGCATCAGGGCTTGCTATGCCTGGAGCTTAGCAGATACAATGCTGCAGAGCAAGGCAACTTACAACAGCAGAGCATGAATACAACAGCAGAGCATGTTGTGTTTACCTGCTCATCTCTTTCATCAATGCAGCCCAAAAATAATGGCTCTTTGGCCACAGAGCTTACCCAATCAGCATGGCGGTTTGCCAAACTTGACCATATGAGGTGGGCCAGGGCTCACTTCACCCATATTAGGCGAGGCACAAGCAAGTGCATAAACACATGTGGATACCTGTTTACCACAGAGAGTGAGACTCAACAGCACCAAGCCTTTGTCTTCCTTGCCTGCCCTTACTTCCTTATTGGCAGAAGGGAACGGGAACAAGGGACATGTCTGGACAAGCCCAGACATGTTTTAGGCATTATTTCTATTTTTGAAACCTGTGCCTTTAGCCCCTCCATGCTTTTGTTCTCAGCACAGGGCTCCATTTTCTCTTCATCCACACATTTGATGATTGAAAGCTCTTAGAAGATCTCATCTTCTCATTCTGGACTGAACAAATCCATCCAGGGTCATACAGAAAATCTGTCAAATTGCAGAAAATCAAATCCTCATTTCTTCTGTCCTGAGGACTTGGCCACACATCTGTTTTTTAAAGTTGCTTCAATATTGTTCAAAAACTAATGGGTGTTGGAAGGAAAGCAGGAGATGTTTTGAGTGCAAACAGAGGGTGGGGTGAAACTCCATTATATGTGACTATGTTGTACAGCTACACATCAGAGAATGTTCAGGATGCCAGAAATTTGCAGGGATTCAAGAAGAGAGGCAGGACATCTTCTCAGAAGGCAAATATATAGAGCATTACCAAAAAAAGACACAATACACTTGCAGTCCAGAAATATCCTGAATTGTAAGCTGTTGGAGACCAGGAAAAAAAAAATCATAGGAAAATACTTATCTTCTAGGGCCTACCTTCTGGGCCTTTGCCAGAGACAGGCTAAACAGTGAGAGGAGGGGGGTGCCATTTTGTGTGTGGAGATAGAGGATGGCAGTCGTGTTCATACACACTCTTGGTTTAGAATCTGATACTCCAGTTACTTCCAAATGGGTGGTAAGAAAGATGTCAACATTTCATGTATTTTATACATTATGTTGCATTTCAAGTTAAGTGTTTTTTTGGTGATGTAAAAAGTAGCTGGCACAGCCAATATCCTCCATCATATTATAAAGGTACAAGGCTTAAGAAGTTGGAATATCTTAAACTGACAGATACTGCTTCCATAAAGTCATAGGCTTTTAGCATTATAAGCCCTTCTTTCTTGTCTACTAAAAAGTTTTCACTATTTTATTTTCATCATCTCACTTATATCCATACATAATCACAGCTAGAATAAAGCTTTCTTACTTTGCAGTATATTATGATCTCTCAGTCTCAAAAGTGCCTCCATCTACCCAGATGAAATGATGTTTTCTATGTCCTAAGTCAGGACACAAGAAGAATCTTGAAAGCACTTTTTTTTTTTTTAATAGCTTAAAACCTTTTTTTGTCCAATATAAATACTGCACTAGCTGAATTTTATTTTTACCACTTGCAAAAATGACAGTTCAAAGCAAAATTTATGTATCTTCAGAAGATCTGCTACAGACCTTTTCATCAATTTTATGAAGAAAAAAAAAAAAGTGCTCTGATTTTGATGAAAATTAAGTTGCCTATAGACAGATGCTTCCTAGAAAAAATCATGATGTCTCACATATGTAACCAAACACTTTCTGCCAGAACTCAGAATTCCATTTCTGTAATAGTCTGATCAGGCAGCAAAAGGCTTGAAACAGGAAGCATCTTTTTTCTTATATATCCATCCGTGGTCTAACAAAGCCAACAAGAGGCTTCTAGGGCCTATAGTAGTACCCAATTTTTTTTTTTTTTTTAATTTTGCACTTCAGAAAAGGTAAGGAGAAGGAGGAAGCAAAGAACTTAATAACTTGAGAACGTTCCAGTGAGTACTGGAATAATTACCTTTAATGTTCTGGACGCCATATGAATTTTATTTGTTTTCCCTGTTTGCCTGCTTCCAATTTAACGCATCTGACTCTTGCCTAAGCAAACACTTGCATCACTTCATCAGAGGAACTTTGTTAAGCTGATGCACTATTCTTTCTCACAGTCATAGTTAGCCTTGTTTCTGAAGAAGAGAGAAACATAAGTTGGTGCCATGGTCTAGTTGACTGGAGAGGGCTGGGTGATAGGTTAGACTGGATGATCTTGGAGGTCTCTTCCAACCTGGTTGATTCTATGATTCTATAATAGTCCAGAAAAATTAAAGCCAAGGCAAAACTAAATCTGTTGATCTGAAGGTCAATATAAGCTTGAGCAATGATATTTATTACACATGCGCAACATTATTCCTGCTGAGCCATGCGGGAAATACTGTTTCAAGAGGAGCTGGACAAAATCAGTGGACATGTTATTCAATTTACACAACACAGTCTGCATTCTCAGTCATCAACACAGACACAGTGACATTCCCAATATAAAAGCCCCTAATGGAGGTGAGAAGAGATGTATTTTCTAGTAAAATAAGCCTGTGTTCTCAGTAATTTCTCCCCAACATGAGAGAAAATACTTAAAATGAAAAGATCTCTTTGGAACGTGTTTCAGAATTCAATTACATGATCAAAATGTAAGTTTTTCAGCTGAAATGGTCATACACAGCATCCAAAAGACCCATTTAGGGACCAAATTAAATTGCATGAACTATTGCAGGATTCCAAGACAAAAAAGTGGCTTACATTTTATGCTGCTTCCCTGACCAACGTGCACAGTCCTAGAAAATGGAGAGAAATGTCTTCTCTTCACTGAGTGGTACATCTTATTTTCTCCCAGGGAAGAACTGGATCAGCTATTTTAAGCATCTCTCTCTTGTATACTTTTCTTCACTTGGGAAAGTCATGTGAACAGCAATAAGGTAGATAGCTATGTTGGTGACCAGCTCCTGAGGCCATTTAGTCACTTTCCAGCATCAGATTTCTGGTAGAATTGAATTTTTTTCCCTGCTCACATGGGTAATGATGAAGATTTGGAGTGGGATATGAAATGAGAAAGGAATATATTCAACATGAAATATTGACATTAAATTCCTCTTCCCCATTAATCTCACTTCAGAAGTGAAGCAGAGCCACAGTACTGGGCAGCGCTTGACATTAAGAATTGATTTATTTAATTTCTGTCCCCATGATTTTTCTCCTGAGGATGTCCACCCATATTCATATTCTGTTGCAGTTGTGTTTTCTTTGCTTTCTGTTTTATAGCTGTGCTTCAGAAAGTGACTGAAAGTTTAACTAGCAACGATATTTAGACAGAAGAGGCACACTGAACATAAAAAGACAGATCATCTGGTGGACATAATTCTAATTAAATTGATTTAATTGAAATACTCCCATATTCACCTCTATGAAGCATATAGGCACATGTTTCTAGACCAACAACATTCAGATACTGACTAACCCTGATACTGATTTTGTGAAACTGACAGTCCAGACAGAATTATTTTTGTTTGAGCTTTCACAGATTACCCCATCTGGTTCCCTCATTCCTCATATTAATGACTTGCCTGGCCGCTCAACAAATCAGTGTTTATTTTCAGTAATCTAATATAATGTTAATTGCTTATTCATTGAAATCTATCTGGCATTTTCTCCCCTGTAGGGATTTGGCAAAGCAGCACCCACATGTCGTTCCGTCTTCAGTTCTCTGTGTTTAATATGCCAGCTGCTTTCCTATCAGCCAATGCCCACCCACTCTGCATTCTTGCTTTTCTTTGCTCTCCCTCTCTCTTTTTTAATTTAGGAGTAATTATGTGGTTGGGTAAGCTCAGAGGGCAATATATTGCCACATCCAAACACAAGACAGCAAGGGTGGTAGTTTTCATTTAGTGCCTGTTCTAGAAGTGGCATAAATCAGGAGACTGTATAAAATAGTTGTGGAGGAGGAAAGGAAGATTTAAGACAAAAGTTTTTTGGCAGTCCAGTGAGAGATTTTGCCAAAAAACTTTGTGGAACTATCTGGGCCACACATCTGAGGGGAATGTGTTGGGGGGTGAGGTTGAGGTGAAGGATCTCTATTTATCCAAGGCTGCCTTAATTACATCAGGACAAATCTTGCAGGAGATATGCCAACAGTTATTGCAAAATTTGAATTCCTTCCTAGACACTTTTATTTCTATGAGTGAAAGACAATGTGTAGAAATATTATCATTAAGCACAGTTTGCTGGTATTTGAAAGAACTGTGGGGGTCAACACTGAGATAAAGCCTGGACTTGGTAAAATTTAATTAACAGATATATGTTCCTAAAGATATCAACAGATAATGGAATGACCTCTTGTCCTCTGCCCATACCTCAGTGAGACATTAGTGACAATCAATCAACTGATCCGATTTGCCCCAGGGGCCTCTATCAATGCAATGAATGAATCAGCAGAACACCTTTTCCTAAATGACTTGGGCTCTATTGAAAGCTTTTGTCAACTGGAGGTCAGACAGAAACATTTTTAACCTTCTAAAAAAATGAGAGACCTGAGATTAAAAATAAATAATATTTTCCCCCAAAAATCCTTACTCCTTTCAAATCAATCTGTTGTGATTAATTTGAAACAGAAATGTTCATGAAGCAAAACACAGAAATGAGATTATCCTGGGATACCCCAAATTCCTCTCTTTTCCCTCTCACTCCGTGGGTTTGAATGGGAGAAGAAAGGTGTGAAAACCTGCTTCCGCCCTCCCTGCCCTGAAGGCTTGAAACAGGACAGCAAAAAGGTGCCGTTCTGCATGTGTCTGCTGACTCATGTGGAAGCCCACCCTGAAATCGGGCTGGTGGTTGGCTGCGTTTTCACGACCAGTATAAATGGCAAATGGACACTGTCTAGGTTCTGATGTAAATTTCCCAGAGACTCAAATATAGTTAATAGAACCAATTACGAGTTATAGGATGCCTTTCTCTCCTCCCCCTTCTTTCCCAAAGAAAAGGAATTAGGATGTAGAGAGAGAAAGGTAAGCACACCCAAATAAATCATTTCACGTTGATTTGGAAGCTAAAAGAAGAAAAGCTTAACAATAAATAAAAGGTATACGAGGTAGGGAAGTTTACAAAGGTATAGGGAAGGGAAAACAAGGTACTATACAATCAGATTTGATGGCAATGGTTTGTTTGCCTCATGGGTTATANATGGGAGAAGAAAGGTGTGAAAACCTGCTTCCGCCCTCCCTGCCCTGAAGGCTTGAAACAGGACAGCAAAAAGGTGCCGTTCTGCATGTGTCTGCTGACTCATGTGGAAGCCCACCCTGAAATCGGGCTGGTGGTTGGCTGCGTTTTCACGACCAGTATAAATGGCAAATGGACACTGTCTAGGTTCTGATGTAAATTTCCCAGAGACTCAAATATAGTTAATAGAACCAATTACAAGTTATAGGATGCCTTTCTCTCCTCCCCCTTCTTTCCCAAAGAAAAGGAATTAGGATGTAGAGAGAGAAAGGTAAGCACACCCAAATAAATCATTTCACGTTGATTTGGAAGCTAAAAGAAGAAAAGCTTAACAATAAATAAAAGGTATACGAGGTAGGGAAGTTTACAAAGGTATAGGGAAGGGAAAACAAGGTACTATACAATCAGATTTGATGGCAATGGTTTGTTTGCCTCATGGGTTATAGCCACGTGGTAAAACAAATAGCAGCAGGAAACAGGATGGTGATTGCTGGCAAGCAGGAGGCAGGGAGAGAGAAAAACAGGAAGTTCCTCTGTATTTTATACGGGGGCTAGATAGGAAGTGGGAGTGAGCTAACCACCACACCTGGTAGTGTTCAGACCCACCCTCGGGGAAGGGTCAAGACCACCTGGGGTCAGGATCACTCCCGCAGGAGGGTTAACCCTTTACAGACACTTTGTCTAGAAAGGGATAAATAGAGCAAGGGTTCCTGCCTTAATACTTCCTATCTTGAGAGTCCCCTGCCACTGTGAAGGACAAGTTCCTTTGTGACTGGACTGTCCTTGCTTTTGGACAGATCCTACCTTTTGTTTGGCTCTTGGGTTTATCTCATCCCCGCTTTTGGATGGTTCTCCCTACTTCTGCACCCTTTTGTGCAAACTGGCAGATGTGGCAAGCCTGGAGTCCTTTGAGAGAAAGAGCCAGTGACATCTGGACTGCCCTCTCTCAGACCCTATCAGTGGCCAACTTTCTGGCTGCCTCCCGGACTGGAGGACCCTAGCAGTTTTGGCTCTCTCCTGCTGCTCTAAAGGCAGCATTGTTCCATGACCATCCCACATGGGAAGAAGTGCTTGAGATATTTCTGAGTTTGGCAGCTCTGTCACTTGCCTTGGGATTCTGCGGTGTGGATCTCTATTATTGGATATTGCCTGCAATGTCAGATGGCTGCTCCTGCAGAGGGATCCAGCAAGGGATCATTGTCAAATGCCTATCTTACCTTCATGAGTAAGCTTTCCCCTTAATCTTCTGCTCAGCCTGATTGGTAGTGCAGCAAAGCTGTGTTTAGAGCTTATCCTTTTCCATTTCCCGACTTCCTAAATATCTAAATTTATCTATAATATCATTTTTTGGAAGATATTCCCAATTGGACTGAATCTGTTAATGAACTAAATTAATTTCTGTATTTAGTTTTGGGGGTGGGGTTCCAGGAAAAAAAAATATATTTTTTATATTTCCTGACTTGGCCATGTTAATTCCCTGCCTCCATGACAGAGGTGATATGAAAATCCAGTTTGCCCTCATTGAACTCAACACTTTATTTTTCAAAAACCACACCCTTAACCAGTTGAAAACCACTCTTTCTTGAGATGTCCTGTGTAAATTGTGATGTATTTGAGCATCCTCGAGAGAAATTTCTCAATTTGCTTTAACTGAGGTTGTGTTTCCTGCATATCTGTAAACTTTATGAAATTATACCAAAGAGAAAATGGAAAACAGAGGATAAAAACATCAAAGAGCACAACCCTCTCTAATTTGGACATACAACTTCACAGCATCAAAGAAACTGTGAACAGAAATTTCATATCTGTAAAATTTCTTCCCAAAATCTCAGAAAATACAAGCATCAAACACATTAAAAAAAGTAACTTGATGTTAAAACTGAGGTCTAAATTGAACTGCATGGCAATCTCCCCCTCTTTCCAAATACTTTTTAACAGAACACTACAGACTTTTTATTCCACTGGAAGATAGAGAAGATAACAAAAAGACATATGAGCTCTCTTTGCCTTTTACCATCACTTCTGACCAGTTGAGAAACCAACTCATTTACTCGGTCAGACATGTATCAAGGACTATGATATCCTGGCATACACAAAGATATTGTGGTCACAAAGGCTCTTGGAGGTTTACATCTTCATTAAATTCAGAGATATTGTAGCACTGAGGGTAAAGTTCTTTGAGCACCAGGGTGTTTAGCTTTACACCTCTCTTATCTACTCATCTTTGCATGAAATTGTAGCCTGGTTACTCCTTCAATATTCTTTGGGATAGTGACAAGAATTAATCTTTCTCCAGTCCCCACACCCCCCCTTTTTATTATTTACTTTGAAGTCAGTCTGTGGAAGGTTGAGACAACCCTCTACACTCAGACAACATCCGTCATTGTGAGATGGATGTACAGCTACATGAAAAGTACTTGTAACTTGATTTTTAGAGAAAGCTTATTTGTCAGACAAAATGACTTCATACAACTCATTAATGCTGCACTTTTCTATTACTTTACCTGCTGTGCTGAAGCTTAGCAATTAGTTTACTGTAGTTTATCTTTGTTCTCAGAAAGAAGCAATTCTCTTTCTTGCCTGTGGCCTATAACAACAAGAAAACAGTACATGTAAGAACCCTCTGGTAACCATTTTTCTCATGATACTTCCAAGATTATGCTGAAAAAAGGAATATAAATTACCATTAATATTGCACCTTCAAACATCTGAGCTAATTAAATTCACAATGTTTTTTTATTTTAAATGCTAATTTAGACAGAGAGACTTGGAGAATTGAATGCTTTCCAGCCTTCAAAACTCTCATCACTTAAGAGTTTCAGACTGTTATAGCTCTCTTTCTGTCAGTGAAATATGATGGGATCATGCATAAAATGTTCCAGGACAGGCTAGCCTGGAAAAAGAACCTAAATCTATATCCTGCAATTGAATTCTTTAGACTACAGCTTCAAAGACAAAATGCTTCTGATGAAGGAATGAAGCAAAACTGCAGTTGGGTGAGTCTTGGGAGATTTTCAGTCTCATCAGCCATTGCTTATGCCTTGATTTGGAATTTAAATTGGCTCTGGTAGCACAGATCCCCACCATAGGCTGTGAATGGCACCAGGTACAGACAGAATGGGCTGGAAAAAATCTGAAGCAGAGAATCATTTTTTTTTCAGAAATCAATATGCAGGTTAGTATGATTGTAAACATATTTACATTTAAAAAGTTTTGAGGTTTATCCCTTATTTAATAAAATACCTCTCTCACCTTTTCATATTTCTTCTTGAATTATCCATGTTAGCTTTTACTTTCCTTTTCTTTTTTTTTTTTTGTTCCCCCATATCTCAGCTTTTTTTCTTTATTGTTTAAAAAAAAAAAAAAAAAAAGAAATTTAAACTATATCCTGCTTTGGAAGTCCCAGACCTCTGAAGGAAGTGAGGGCTGCCTCAAATCTTGAATAGTCTTCTTTCCATAGGCAATAGGAGAATGAAAGTTGAAAAGCGTGTTTTGCATGACTGTTGCGTGTTCCCCTAATGTCCAGGAGTCCTGTGTACCCCAAAATTCTTCTCCCTCTGTGATTTGAATGGGAGAGGAAAAAGGTGCGAAAAGACCTGTTCCCCCCCAACCCCCCACCCTGCAGGCATGAAGGGGGGGAGTAAGGGACCTTTCCGGCATGAGGGGTGCCCCGTGCAGGGCCCGCGCTGGGATTGGCTGGGGATTGGCTGTGGTCTTCACGCCTAGGCAGTGGTAACTCAGCTCTTTGTCTAGGAAGGGTATAGATACTGGGGGGACTTCCTGCCTTGGGGTTCCCACCTTGGGGTTTTCCTGCCTTGGAGTTCATTCCTGCCTTGGAGTTCTCCCTGGCCTGGATAGCTTCCGCACAAAGACCTCCTGACACTCTGAAAGACAAGCTCCGAAGGACTGCGTCCACCTTAAGCACCCGCTTTGTGCAGCTTTATAGCTCTTAACGACCCTTGCAGGCTTCTGAAAGACCCAAAGGGACAAGCGTTTGGACCACCCTTCCATTTAGCCAGCCTGATTCTGCTGTGAGTAGCTTTGACTCAGCCTTATCTTGATAGTGAGGACGCTATACTTAATAGCTCAAGCCTCTTCCATCTTCTGACTTCTAAAATAGCCAAGTCTACCTGTGGTATCCGTGTAGATCTTCTCAACCAACTAAGAACCTGCTAATTAAAACTAAATTAACTTCTGTATATAGTTTTGGGGGTGGTTTTCAGGAAAATAAAATAACTCTGTTTTTATATAAATTCCTGACTCGGCCACATTAACTCCCTGCCTCCATAACACCTAAAGACATTAACAACAGCAGAGGACAAACTGTCTGCTGGCAAGTAATCATGTCTCACTTCTTCTAGCCTGTGTACAATATTCTGTGAGTGGTGGTGCTCCAGGCATGAGAAGCCTCTCATTTTGGATCCCGTACACCTGTCTAGATTACTTATCTAAGAATTATTCATCACTACACACATATAAACAGCTCTTAAACCAAAAAGTCTCCTAAGAAGCTCTTCAGAGAGGTTTTTTTGTTTTTTTTTTTCCCAGCTGGACATTTTTTCTAAATAGTTTGTTCATGAAAATTTGGAAAACCACTTCCATCCCAGCCAACTGAATGGTAACAGGGCCATCATCCTATTGACTAGACATGTTTATCCTAGAAATTGAACTATACCTCTCAAAAATCTTTAAGAAAACTGGTGACACAAATAGACCTTATTGGAAGAGTTAGTGTATCCCATGACTCTCACAAGATCAAAAAAGCAAGTGTTAGAATAAACTTTTTTGGTTTTTTTTTTTTTTTTTGGTCCATTATTCTAAAATTCAGTCATTTCTTAGGAACAAACCCTGCAATTATGGCATTGTTGACAACAACAGTATCTCTGAAGGGGTAAACCAGCATAAGCTCTACCCAAGTAGTGAGTACACTCAGAACTTGCTAATACGGGACTGTCAGCAATAAGTAGGCTTTTGGTCTGGGAATAAATAAAAGAGGGATAACACAAAGCAATAAAAAAACCCCTAGGTTAAATCACAGAGTACATGGATGTGAACTGTGGCACTTCATATTCATGAAGCCAACAAACCAAATGCAGATAAACATTTCTTTACCTCTGAACAGCTCCACTGCAGAAGAAAGAAAGCAATGCTTTGTTACATACTTCATCTCTGCATTTCATCTTTCTTTAGTGGGTCTTAAAATTTCCACCAGCATACCTTTCAAGCTCCCCCACACCTTCCAGTCATAGCCTGTCCTGGAGGTCCCATGTACCCCAGAAGTTTCCTCTCCCTCTGTGGTTTGAATGGGAGAGGAAAAAGGCGCGAACAGACCTGTTTCTCCCCCCCTGCCTTGCAGGTGTGGAGTGGGGGGAGCAGGGGGGACCTTTCCGGCATGAGGTGTGCCCTGTGCTGGGCCCGCGCTGGACTCAGCTGAGGATTGGCTGTGTGCTTTTCGTGCCTAGGAAGTGGTAACTCTGCTCTTTGTCTGAGGAAGGGTATAAATATCGAGGGGTTCCCGCCTTGGGGTGCTCCTGCCGTGGAGTTCGTCCCCGCTTTGGATCGCATTCCCGCCTTGGTGTGCCTGCTTGGAGTTCTTCTCCCCCCACCTGGATAACTTCTACACATGGAGCCTTTGACACTCCGAAGACAAGCCCTGAAGGACTTCACTTTAAGCGTCCTTATTGTGTGGCTTATCGCTTCTTAACGACCCTGAAGGTTGCTGAAAAGACCACGGGACAGACCTTTGAATCGTCCTTCTTTCCAAGCCAGCTGTCGTGAGTAGCCTATGGCTCAGCCTATTTTGATAGTGGGGAACGCTATATTTAATAGCACAAATCCTTTTCCAATTACTGACTTCAAATTAGTCAAGTTTACCTGTGGCATCCTATTGTGTAGATATTCTCAAACAACCAAAAAAGAACCTGCTAATTAAATACAAATTATCTTCTGTATATAGTTTTGGGGGCGGGTTTTGGGAAAATAAAATAACTCTATTTTTATAAATTCCTGACTCGGCCTAATTAATTCCTGCCTCCATAACATAGCCATTATTGTTGTGTATTCTGGGGTAAACAGGACTGCATTTATGCTATAAAAAGTAAATAGTGTAGATGACTCCCTGAGAAGAATCATCTACCCAGTCATGTACCTATGGTTGTAATTCTAGAACTGAAAAGCCAGTGAACCTCTGCATTTAAATAATCTCTGCAGTATAAGTGGCCACTTTATAAGCATATGGTTTCTCCATGTCATTTTTGTGGTTTGAGGGACATCAAGCTAGTTAGAAGTCTTTTGCAACTGTCATGGTATGCCTGATGGGCTGAAACAGGCTTATAGATGTACTGGCTTGCACAAGCGTGTTTCTTTGGTCTCCCTCCTTCTGTTTTGGGGAGAAGCAACCACAGGGAAGAGGATGAAGGACCTGGAGCCACTGAGTCTAAGGAGTCTGGCCTTCATAGACTTGTTTTGCTCTTGTGGTAAACAAGGTACACATGCTTAGCTTGTGCCTGCCTTGTGCAAGGCCTATGCTTTCCCCATGTTTGGGTAAAGCAAACCTATGGCTTAATCTAATATGGTCAGGCTTGGATAACTGCCATTCTGATTGGCTATTCTGTGTCCAAAGACCCATTAGTCTCAGCTATATCGATAAAAGGAGATACAGCAGGTAAATGCAACATGCTCTGCTGTTGTACTTGTGCTTGCATGCTTGTTGTTGCCTGCTGCTGTTGTTTACTGCCTCTGTGCATCCTGAATTGCCTGGAAACTGCCTGCCTCAAGTTTACCAGGAACAGGCTCTAAATGCCTCCACACAATCAGCCTGCATAGCCAGTGTGACATTGTGCTAGGACTGCACATCGCAAGACATCATATCTACGCCTGAAAGTCTCCTGCCAAGACAGGAAGTCCTGGAGATACACAGATTGTCCAGAGGACCAGGTCAGAGATTGTCTGCCTCCTTACTGCAGAAGCCTGGGAAGAATCAGAAGTCTCAGAGGCTGACAATTAGCAGAATTCCCTGAAAGCATTTGGGTACTGTCTGAAGTTGTAGTTAGCCCCGTGAGTCGGGAGATAATATTTATAGCCTCTTGTAATTCACCACTGCCTTCTGCCATAAGCAGAAAGGAGCTCCTTGAGTCTATCTAGTGCAGGGGTTCTCAAACTACGTCCTGAAGGCTGGATATGGCCCCCAAGGGTTCTCAATCCAGCCTGCCAGTATTTACAGAACCTCCCCACACTCCCCCTGCCGGGGGGTTGGGGAGGAAACCAAGCAGCCATTTCCTACCACTTAATCCTCTCATTGGCCTCCGCAGCCCCCAGGCACTCGCCGGGACTGGGCTGGAACCAAACTTAGTCCGGCTCCTGACAAACTATAGTCCGTCCCCTGACAGTGTCTGAGGGACAGTGAACCAGACCCCTGTTTAAAAATTTTGAGGACCCCTGATCTAGTGGGTAAGCGGTATTTGACCACAGAAACTTTCTCTTCCAGTTCAATTAATGTTTGTATATTTTGAAAGTTATTTCTGGATCTAGTTATTATCTGTGTAAAGTTTCCATGACCATGCGAAGAACTCATTATTATTAAAATCAGTGGTTGGGGGTAGCGAGAGCTCTGAATAACAAAATTAATAAACAATATCAATTTTGGAAAAATATCATCTCACATTAATTTCCCCTGCATTACAGCAAGATAAATGATTCTAAAATTCTATGCCTTTCACCAATGTTTCCAAAGTTACAGGAATTTCACCTTCTTGCAATTCCCTGGAAATAAATGAAGAAGAGTTTAATATACCTTTTGAAGGCCACAAGAAAACTGTTAGATGAATTGAACTGGATTAAACCAAGAGATTACTCATTCCAGCATCCCTGGAGATATCAGCCACTGAAAATGGCCATAGAAAGAGGCTGAGGAGAGTACGTAAGAGGATGCAAGAGCTGGGGTACTTCCTATGCCAAGAACACTTAACTGTACCCTTTAAGCATATGGTTAAAGAGTACAGTCTATCACTTGCACAGGGTATACTCACTGTGTGAAATATTTTTGAACACCTCCAGTGGTAGTTCTTTTTTTTTCAATTTTGTATGGGACAAGAAAACTAAGTCAAACATAAGGAATTTGGTGGGTATGCAGTTTTCCACACAACAGCATTTATTCTTTTTAATGTACTCAGATTTCAAAAACAGTTTAATTTTCCTCATGAAAAGAAAACTTTGAGCCACTAGGCTGAGGTGCTTAGAAGTTAACAAACTGTTTAATTAGAAGGAAGAAAAAGTCAGGCCTTTCTTTGAAGAAATATGGTTCCCATGGCTTGATATTGGAAGATGATGTATTCTGTAACTCCATCATGATCCAGGAAAAGAGATCCAGGAAAGGACTTTTTCTACTCACCCTGCCTTTCCTGTCTCAGCACCTCCCTTCTCCCCAGACGCCTCCTGTGTCTCTCGTCTGTTCCATTCCTCTTACACATCTTCTTGCTGTGGTGTGGGATTCCTAACGCTGTGGTTCCTGTCAGGAAGACACTACTCTGGTGTTCTTATCCAGTCCACACCACAAGAAATGCACCCCTTCACAGTGAATTTATTGATCTCACTGAGTGTGAAAGGAGAAACAGTGCAACACATTCACTTCTGCTTGCTAGAGAAAGAAGCTGAAATGTGTCCTCATAGGGCAAACTGGAAAAGGTTTTCAAAAATGCAAAAATTGTGAGTGCTATGAAAACAAAGCATCATATTTCTCAAGCAGGAAATTATGTTACAGTGTGCTGAAACACTAGGAATGAGATGGCCTTGACAGCAGATGAAGTATTCCTGCCCCATAAATAAAGCTACATGCACTGCAGTATAAATGGCTAGAAGCATGGTTTTTTTTCCCTTTACTTTCAGGGCTCACTTTCCAATAAAACCTGAACATCCTGACTAATAGAAAGATTTTTGATGCAGGCTTAAGTGAAGCTGGAAGACAAGATGACTGAGGGGGCTGGCAGAGCAGAGCAGCAATCCTATAGAAGTACACACAAGCTTAGTAGGAACAGTGGTGTTTTCCTACTTATTTTTAGGCCATTAAGACTGCTGCAGCACTGGCAATGCAGAAGTTCTTCCAGTCTCCAGTGGGATATGGGGAGGAGTGCTGTACCTGTTGAGCACATGCACTTTCTCTCCTATAGTTTCTAAGGGAAAACTGAGGTAATTTTGTTTGCCATCAGAATGCAGCCACTTGGAAAACTTAATTATGGAAGGAAATAAAATCAAAATCACAAACAGGTCACTGCAGCATTTTAGAAAGAAACGTTTTTCTGTTCTGGGTAAATGATGGTGTCTTACATTCTACATATCCAGGTATTAAATCATATGTTTATTTCAAGGAACTAAGGAAATGACAGTCTAGTTTGCATGTCTTACCTCTCTGGGAAGCTTTGCTTGGAAGGACAGTTTGACAGGGAGAGTGGAATGGAGGCAGGAGAGAAAATGGCAGGGACCTTGAAAATGGACACCATCCTGTGCTGAAACACTATACCCCTGAGTATTGCTGTTCTCCCAGTACTCTAGAAATGCAAGTTCCAGCCATAGGCATGATCGCCTTCTGAACTCATTTCATAGCATAAAGTCATTTCTAGAGATTTAAGTTGTTTTACTGCCACCACAAAAACTTTCCTCTCTGCCAGGAGGATTCCTGGACAAGGAAAACAAACATGCACAGAGATGAAGCTCCCCAGCTGATGTAACATTGGTGACGAGGATTTGGACAAAATTACACAAAGTGTAAAATTTCTTCCTCATGTACTTACGCTGCTATTATATGAAGAGACAGAAACCATGCTTGTAAGCAAAACTGGGAGCAAATCCATACTCAAGCCATATACACATTCAATTTCTTCTGAGGCTCACTTATTTTCAGAGTTAATCTCATTAGTGAAGCCCAGCTATCATAGTAGCTTTGGATAGTATAGGACTTTCAGTTACTTAATTTAGCTTGGGTTAAATTTAAGGTTCAAAGGCTAAAGGGAATGTACAATACAGCAGACCATAATTAAACACTGCCAAAGCTTCAGATGGCATTAATCTCTGAGTAAACAACACTGAGTTAATAAGAGGCCTACGAACTCTCTAAAAACTTCCTGATGCATTCTTCCTGTTTGACGTCCTCCTTCTGTTTCAAAATGCCTTCCCAAACATATTACATGAATGCAAACTTATCAGAGGACCAAAAGCAGGCTAAGATATGTGCTGTGTTTTGTTCTCCAGTAAGATTCTAACGCCCAGAAAAGAAGACATCTGCTGGAAATCAGTTTCACATCCAACCATTGTGACATATTTAGAACAACCCAGCACAGATGAGCCACAAAGGGGAAATAAATTCAGAAACTTGAAACCTGGGCTATGAGCATATTGGGGAGGAAGAGTTTCTACTGTGATTTTTCCTATGTAACTAGGTGAAGGGCCTAAAGAATATATAACTACAGCCTGGGCAGTGACTGGCTGGAGACCAGCCCTGAGGAGAGGAGGTGTTGGTGGACCAGAAGCTCAACGTGAGCCAGCAGTGTGCACTTGCAGCCCAAAGGGCCAACCAGATCCTGGGCTGCATCAGGAGAAGTGTGGCCAGCAGGTTGAGGGAGGCGATTCTCCCTCTCTACTCCGCTCTGGTGAGACCCCACCTGGAGTACTATGTCCAGTTCTGTAGCCCCCATTACAAGAACCATGTGGACTTGCTGGAGCATGTCCAGAGAAGGGCCACGAGGGTGATTAGAGGGCTGGAGCACCTCTCCTATGAGGACAGACTGAAAGAGTTGGGGCTGTTCAGTCTGGAGAAGAGGAGGCTCCAAGGTGACCTTCTTGTGGCCTTCCAGTATTTGAAGGGGGCCTACAAAAAAGCTGGGGAGGGACTTTTCAAGGTATCAGGGAGTGACAAGACTAGGGGGAGTGGAGTGAAGCTGGAAATAATTAAGTTCAGGCTGGATGTGAGGAGGAAGTTGATCAGCATAAGAGTGGTGAGACCCTGGAATGGGTTGCTCAGGGAGGTGGTTGAGGCCCCATCCCTGGAGGTGTTTAAGGCCAGGCTGGATGGGGCTCTGACCAGCCTGTTCTAGGGTAGGGTGTCCCTGCCCGTGGCAGGGGTGTTGGAACTGGATGATCTTTGTGTTCCCTTCCAACCCTGACTGATTCTATGATTCTGTGATTCTAAATCTTACGAGGAGTCACTGAGGGAGCTCGGGCTGTTTAGTTTGAAAAAGAGGATGCTGAGGGGAGACCTCATCACTGCCTACAACTGCCTGAAGAGTCTGGTGCTGGTGATTGAGTGGTAATCTCTCACAGGTAATTGGAGACAGAACAAGAGGGGATGGCCTTAAGCTGAAACTGGGTAGGTTTAGATTGGACATCAGGAAAAAAAGTTTTTCACAGAAAGAGTAGTCAGGCACTGGAATGGGCCCAGGGAGATGATTGAGTCACCAACCCTGGATGTGTTTAAGGGTCTTTTGGATGTGGTGCTTGGGCATATGGTTTAAAGTGAATCTTGTAGAGTAAGGTTATAGGTTGGACTTGGTGGTTCTGAAGGTCTTTTCCAGCCTGTGATTCTGTGAATACAGTTCTAAGTATGCCCATGAAGTGTAATAGAAAAGTGGAAGCTTAATCATCCCTAACGTAACATCTTTTTTTGTCAAGCTGCCAAATCCTGCAATAGATCTGAAGGTGGTCAGTTTATGTATTTTCAGTACTATCAAATGTTCTCAATATTTGGTATGCCTCCAGAGCCTCCAGCATGGCTAAATGCTGGCTTTCCCAGAGGAACCAGACAACTCTGCTTGTGGACAATCCATCTTTGCAGCACACCACTCTTTGGGAAATTTGGTGGTAAATAAATTTTCAGTCCTGTAATTGCACTACATCAGAGCAATGATACGTTAGAAAAACAGTCTGTTGCAAGGAAGTGCACTCAAATCAGTGTTACATAATACTGCTTATGAACAACAGTATTGTGGTCTACTTCAGGAAACACTACTCTTTTGTACACCCATGAGATTGTATTGTAAGGTATCTCTAAGGGTTTGACACACAGTGAACTTTACTTGGTAAGGTATTTCTAGGACTTTTGTTATTATCTTGAAACTGAAATTACTTCTGAAAGCAAAGTCAACAGAAGTAAATAGTTGCAAAACTGTAGTGATGTCAGAAGTAGCCTATTTCTTATCTTTATTTTGTTTCCTTTCCTTGTAATAACATTGCAAGTTTCAAATTCTTTAATGTATCCAAAACCTTCATTTGCCTAATCTAGCTATGAAGAAACAATATAAAAAAGTCTTGGCTCCGAATAAAAACATATTCTGCCAAAAATTCCAATGTGAGGACTAATGAGCTAAGAGCTGAGCTATCTCCCTGCTAACTTTGAGAGCTGGCACTGTGCTAGGTACAGCAGGAAAGTAAATTTGCTTACTCTGAGCTTCATTCTGCTTACAACAAGGCAGGATGCAAATTTAGATAATGCCATGCCCTTGTGCTATGGAAACAAACAACGTTGACAGACCTTGAATCAACCTTAGTGAAAAGTTAGAAAGGGGAAATAAAGAACTTTGTGCTGCACAAGAAGTACAGCAATGAGCAGTGATCAAGGATGAAATGAAGTGGTTCCTTTAGAGCTGCCTTGAAGAAAGACAGATGTAGATAAGCCAAGAAAACTACTGGGAAAGTCCTAAGGCAGCTTGCCGGTGATGTCAAAATGCACTGAGCTGAGCACCTTTCAGTCCAATCTGATTATTTATGTCAGCGTTTATGTGTTTCCAATTGCAGTATTTTTTACATGGATATAGCTGAATGAACCTTCGGCATGTTAATTCACCTCAAATCAGCAGCCTAAAGGTAAGGACATGAAGTTATTAATGGATAACTTACCCTTCATCTTCAGATAAGTTAGTTGTGGGGTTAATTTGATTTATGCAGAAAATGGATTTCCTAAGTTCTACTGAGAATAAGTACTTCAAGTGGCAGCTTCAATTTTCATGATTTAATCATTAGTCTGTGGGCACCTTTTTATTCTCCCTCGGGTTTCAGCTGATGGTTTAAAACAGAAAATCTCCACTTTCATTTTGTAGCATTGCTCAGAGTTGGCAGGAAGAGACACTACCACAAAGGTGGCATCATGGAGAGGAGCTGAACCCTTGTAGTGGGAGAAGCCCACATCTTTGTCCTCCCTTTCAGCCTCTCCAGTGCTGCCTGTGTTTAAAATGCATTAACTTTCCATCTACACTCTATGTCGTGATGGATTGCCCCAAGTTTTCTGCCTGGGATTTCACAGGCTTACCAAGCAATGCTGACAGTGAAAGATTGGTGCTAGTAATTTGAGAACGGTGCTCTCAGGTTATATGATTTAATTTTGTTATTAATTTTTGAAAGGCAGACATACATCTGTTTCTTAATTTATTTGCAACAGGTTATTCCTTCAGTCCTATCCACTAGTCTGCTAAAATGGAAAGAAAGCACTGAAAACCTGCAGAAAATGCAAACATTACATGAACACGTTAAATTTCATTAAGTTCTTAATTACATGAAATAATTAAAATTCTCTTGCTCTTTTCATGTACTTTTCCTCAGTAAATTTCAAAGTACTTTATAAAAGGATGTCTCTTTCATCATTTTCTCTTTGAAGGAGGGAAAACGAAGGCTTAGGGAGGGGAATTGCTGATTGCAAGGCCAGTGACAGGAGCAGGATATGAAATGTGACAAGCTCACACTGTAGTCTCTGTTGAAAGATGCCTTCTTCACCACAACAAAATCACCTCCACAACATACTCTTCCAAAATTACACAACATCCAGACAAACACACACACACACATGTATATGTATTGTCTCAGGATGCCAATATTGGGTCATTCCTTTCATCTCTTCTGCATTTTTCATTAAAGCAAACTGACTGTGTCTTTACAGCATTGAACTGCTGTGGATTCAAATTCCATTTTCTTCACTGCTTTCTGGCTAATCCTGATGTTACGGAGGCAGGAATTAATTAGGCCGAGTCAGGAATTTATAAAAATAGAGTTATTTTATTTCCCAAAACCCGCCCCCAAAACTATATACAGAAGATAATTTACATTTAATTAGCAGGTTCTTTTTGGTTGTTTGAGAATATCTACACAATAGGATGCCACGGGTAAACTTGACTGATTTTAAGTCAGTAATTGGAAAAGGATTTGTGCTATTAAATATAGCGTTCCCCACTATCAAAATAGGCTGAGCCATAGGCTACTCACGACAGCTGGCTTGGAAAGAAGGACGATTCAAAGGTCTGTCCCGTGGTCTTTTCAGCAACCTTCAGGGTCGTTAAGAAGCGATAAGCCACACAATAAGGACGCTTAAAGTGAAGTCCTTCAGGGCTTGTCTTCGGAGTGTCAAAGACTCCGTGTAGAAGTTATCCAGGTGGGGGGAGAAGAACTCCAAGCAGGCACACCAAGGCAGGAACGCTATCCAAAATGGGCACGAACTCCATGGCAGGAGCACCCCAAGGCAGGAACCCCTCGATATTTATACCCTTTCTCAGACAAAGAGCCAAGTTAGCACTTCCTAGGGGAGAAAAGCACACAGCCAATCCTCAGCTGAGTCCAGCGTGGTCCTGGCATGGGGCACTCCTCGTGCCATAAGGGTCCCCCCTGCTCCCCCCTTCACGCCTGCAGGGCAGGGGGGGAGAAACAGGTCTGTTCGCGCCTTTTTCCTCTCCCATTCAAACCACAGAGGGAGAGGAAATTTCTGGGGTACACGGGACCTCCAGGACACCTGAAAAAAAAAAATAAAATCTATATTTTAAAGCATGATCTTCCCTGATGCTAAACTAGGTCTGAACTAATCTTCACTTCTGTGTAAGAATGTACACATCTCCTGAAAAGTAACGTTAAAGGACAGTTAGGCTATAGCCCTTAATGCTTATTTAAGCTGAAAGTTTAACAGAGTCTGTTTATAACTCATAAGATTTCATTGAAAGCAAAGCTATAAACCACTATTTTAAATGAATCAAAAAATGGCCACTGCATCATACTTGTACTTTTTCTTCACAGATTCTTTCCTAGTAGATGTGTCTGCATGTCTGCATGCAGGGTTACCACTGGAGCTGATATTACTCACAGGTCACAGCTCATAGTATGCAAAAGTCATAAGATATTTCTTATCAGCAGAAATACATTTTATTTGTGGAATTATGATTTTTTTTTTTAATATACTTTACACACTTTAAGGGAGTCTTAAGAAAAAGAAAAATTTATACATCATGCACAAAGGGAGAGTATACTGAACTGAATCAGATGCTTTTATGGGAATTGCACGTGTGTTGGTCTCTTAGATTTACCATGTGCTACACGATACTGTTTTGTTTGTTTCCTCTGCCTGTCACTTCCACATACTGTATCTCTTGACTATAGGCAAAAGTTTTCTATGATGAGCCCAGTGTCACCTAGCTTTGCAGAAGAGATGTCTTAAGCAGGGCTTGGTCTTTCTAAAACTCTCTGGACAGCAAAAATTGTAGTAGTGTTTTGTTTGTTTGCTTGCTTGTGTTTTCACCCTGCAGATATTGACACATGTTATTGCATATACTGCTTTTATCTTTATGTAGAATACCCCTACCTTATAGAGAAGCAAATGAGAAGGGATGAAGAGTACCAAGAAACGTTGTTTCAGTGCACATATTCAGCTAAAGTAGTACAATCTCATTCAGAAGTCCTGGGTGTCCTATAAAGCCCACAGTACAATAGCAGGGAATTCCTGCGTTGTCAGCAGTTCAGGGAAAATGTTGGAGGCTAGATGTGGGTTTTCCTGTGACATTTTTTTATGTCAGTTGTACCAACTAGGATCCAGTTGCAGGGCTGCTTTCTCTTTTTAACTATCTTCACAAGGCTCCTGTAGAGAGGGTGAAGCCTGAAGTTCATTCAAGGAGCAGCTACTCCTGACAACAGATAAAGTGAAAAAGTCTTTTTCAAAATCCATGCTCGCTTTCCATCAAAGACAAGGACATTTACAATGCCAAGGACAAAGCTATACTAGGACTTCCTCAAAGAGTAAAAAAGAAAGATTCCTAAAATGTAAATTTAAACAAAGACTGGAGTATCACAAGCCATCTCTTTTCTTGCTGGATAGCAAATGTCCCCATTTCTGCAAGATGCTCTGAGAGCATGTGGCTTCTCTATGAACCTCGTGAAAACATCCCTGCTCAGTAGAAAAATACGTGACCTGCAACAGAATTAGTTGAATACTCACCAACATCTTTAATTTCTCTTAGATTCTTCCCCAACATGTTTCAATTACTATGACAATCTCTTCCACACACCAGGCACAAGGAAGTGCAAGGGAATTCTGCCGATCATCTTGATCTCATTGAAACTGACAGCTTTGCCAATAGATAAAGACAAGTAGACAAGTATTTGAATCAAGTATCTGGCTTATGTTGTCCCCAGAGCAGGCAAAGCATCATGAAGTAAAACTTGATTTATGATTCCAATTGCAGAATGCAGCACCAAGGGTAACTAGAAGATACAGTTGTCCAAGTGAGAACAAAATGTTGATACAATGATGTGGTAGTTTCTTAATAGATAGTAATTTTTTGAGAGATGTTGCAATTCTGCAACAAATCCAAGATTAAGGAATTTGTATTTGTTCTAAAGATTTTTTACTATTTGAAAGCTAGAGACAAAAGGAACAAGGCAGATTTTCTTCAGAAACAATCAGATACTGGCTATTGGTTTTGACCCAGAGTTAAGAGCAGACATAGAAAACTAAAAGGATTTATGACCTAAGAGGTCTTTCTACTTAAAGAAATATTTCAGCATTTTGATTTTCATCTGAAGAAAATCGAAGGTACAGGGAACTCTATTCTCTCTCTCTCTCTCTCTTTTTTTTTTTTTTTT
>WAAF01003697.1:1550-12088 GCA_013400475.1 Tricholaema leucomelas | reverse complement strand
TGGGGGCTCCAGAACTGCACACAGTACTCCAGGTGGGGTCTGAGGAGAGCAGAGTAAAGGGGGAGAATCCCCTCCCTTGCCCTGCTGGCCACACTTCTCTTGATGCAGCCCAGCACATGGTTGCTGTCTGGGCTGCATGTGCACACTGCCGGCTCATGTTGAGTTTCTCGTCGACCCAGACCCCCAGGTCCTTATTATTTAATTTGTTTTTCTGGATTGATAAGATTTTTTCAGACAGGGGGACAAAAATAGCCAACTCTGCCTCTCATGGCTTTTGAGTACTCATTCTAGAAACCTACTTGATGATTATTTCATTCAAATGTATCCATTGATTCCTTAAGAGAATATGTGGTATCTATCCACATTGTATCTTATACAGTCACTATGTCATTCATAGTAAGTCATAAATACAGGCAGTACTTTGTATTTTCCTTTAACTTACTTGATTTTAAAAAGCCATATGGTGGGTTAGATATCCTAAGAAAGTGAGAACATGCATGTGCTGAAGTCCTGGATACTCCAAAATTCCTCTCCCTCCATGATTTGAATGGGAGAGAAAAGGAGCAAAAAACCTGTTTCCCCCCCTGCCCCCACCCTGCAGGCATGAAGGTGGGGAGCAAGAGTCTATCAGTGCAGATGCCTGCGCTGGAATCGGGCTGGTGATTGGCTGTGGTCTTTGCACCTAGGAAGCAATAAATCGACTCGTTGTCTAGGAAAGGTATAAATATTGTGGTACTTCCCGCCTCGGGGTTCCCACCTTAGAGTTCTCCCCCACCTGGATAGTTCCTGCAGAGAGCCCCGTGGCACTGCAAAGGACAAGCTCCTGAGGGTGGACAGACTCCCACCTTAAGCACCCTTTGTGCAAGCTTAATAGGCCTAACTAGCCTCTGATGTCCTTTGAGAGAGAGAGAGATCTGACCGCCCTTTCTCTCAAGACAGCCTTGCTCACCCCTGAGTAAACTTTCTGCTCAGCCTGATTGGCATTGAGAAAGCTGTTTTTATAGCTTAGCCTTTGCCATTTCCTGACTTCTAAAATAGCCAAATTTATCTATAGCATCCTTTGTAAGATATTCTCAATTAACTGAGTCTGCTAATTAAACTAAATTAATTTCTGTATACAGTTTTGGAGGTGAGATTTCAGGAAAATAAAATCATTCTATTTTTATATATATTCCTGACTTGGCCACATTAATTCCCTGCCTCCACAACAATACCTTAAGAACAGATCTTGGAACTCCTAACTCAAGTATTAGGAACATATAGAAAATGTAGCTGATATTTGTAAAGCTTATATGATAGCACATGTACAGAATACATCCTTCTGCACTGAATTCTCCAGTGCCATGCATGGACACACATTCTTTTCATCATTTTTTGGTGGAAATATAATAAAAATAGAGGTTTATTTGTTTGTTTTTCCTCAAGAGTTAATGGCCAAAAGGGAGATAATTCAGTTCTGTATTACTTATCTCCTGTTAATTGTACTTTTCTGCAAAGCAAAACAATTTGAAGTAGGCTCTCCCATTTTCATTTTCTAGGTGTTATTACACTTGAAATAAACTTCAAATGCAGTGCAAATGAAAGACATCACCCTAGCACATATGTGACGTACAGGAAAAGCCAAGGACTGAAAATCTGTGATGTTCAGAAAGTGTGTAACAATGTCAAAATACAAAACCACAGGAAAGAATTGAGAATGCTTGAGTTCCTACAGTACAAGTGTGTGAGATCTATTTTGGGTATCCATATGCAATACCACATTCAGTTCTGGTGCCTCTAGCATGAGAGGATACTGAACTGCCGGTGTGGGTCCAGAAGACGGTCACAGAAATGATTAGAGGGCTGAAGTATCTCCTCTGTGGGGACAGGATGTGAGAGCTGAGTGTGTTCAGCCTGGAGAAATGAGGGCTGTAGGTAGACCTTAGAGCAGCCTTCCAGTACCTGAAGGATGCCTACAAGAAAGCCAGGAATGCCTTTTCAAAAGGGCATATAATGATAAGATGAGGGGGAATGGATTGAAGCTTGAGGAGGGCAGATTTAGACTGGATATTAGGAAGACGTTCTTTACAGTGAGGGTGATGAGATACTGGAACAGGTTGTTCAGGGAGGCCATGGATGTCTCTCCCTGGAGGTGTTCAAGGCCAGGTTGTACAAGGCCTTGATCAGTAGAAGGTGT
This sequence comes from Tricholaema leucomelas, assembly GCA_013400475.1. NCBI lineage: Eukaryota > Metazoa > Chordata > Aves > Piciformes > Lybiidae > Tricholaema lacrymosa > Tricholaema leucomelas. The sequence goes on along the minus strand of WAAF01003697.1, from coordinate 9,912 downwards.
CCCTGCCTATGCAGTTGGAATTAAATGATCTTTAAGATCTCTTCCAACTCAAAACATTCTATGAGTCTATGAACTCATATTGCCATAATGATGAAAATGTTTCAATTAAGATTTGAAACAGGAAAAAACACTGGCAGCATCATATGATGCAGATGTATAAATACTCTTACATGTTTTTAAAAATATCTTTTAGATAAACTTTCTCTGGATCTTTCTTTTTCATTATATATATTGGACAAGGAGGACCAAAGCATAGGAGGAGAACAGCAACAACAACAACAACAACAAAAGGACAGGCCTAAAATATGGCATAAATTCTATATTTATTCCTGTCACTCTGTAATTGAAAAACATATTGAAACAATTTGGAGTAGAAAACATTGCTGAAAGTCAGCAACATCCATTGACAGACCATACTACCAGTGCCTTTATAATTGGATGTATACATCATTAAATTGAACTTTTCTGGGTATATATGCAAAAAAAAGATTCTTGCATGGAGAGCAGGATTTGGTGTTTAAAGAAACATATTCATGACAAAAAAAATCCAAACAAAAAACAACACCCCCCCCCCCCAAACTTTCTTTCTAAAGACATTATAAATGATCTTTAAATAATATTTCAGTGAAAACTATTTTATAATTTCATGATTTGGCATGGCTTGCCCCATAAATTTTAATAGCTAGTCAGTAGAATGGGGGCAAAAGATGAGAGGCAGGTGGGTGTTTCTACATTATATTTCCCAGCAATGCCAGAGCCAGAACATGTCCACAAAACACTGGCTCGAGCTTTATCATACAACTGGAGAGACCCTTGTATCTGTCTGGGAAGTGGGAGGTGAAGCTGATGGAGATACAGTACACTCACAGCTGGAGTAACAAAATTTCCTGGTCACTGACACAATTCTCTGACAGGAGGTTGAAACGGGATGGGGCTGATCTTTTCTCCCCGGTAGCCTGTGATGGAACTAGAGGAGGTGGTCTAGGGTTGCACCAGGGGATGTTTGGGTTTGGACGCTGGGAAGAGTTTCTTGACTGAAAAGATTCACAAAGACTGGAACAGGCTGCCCAGGGAAGTAGTTGAATCCTCACTGCTGGAAGTATTTATAGGAGGCAAAGATGTGATGCTGAAAGATGTGGTTTAGCCCCAGACTTGGCAGAGTTACATGCTGGTTGGGGTCAATGATCTTAAATGTCTTTTCCAGCTGAAATAATTCAATGACTTGATGATTCTGGATATATAATGGAATAAATGGTGAAACAAAGCAGCCCTGGGTTTTGGCTAATTATTAGACTTAATGTTTTTATTATCCTAAGCTCTATTTCATATAAACTCAAGAGGAGATGTTGATTTTGTTATTCCTTGTGTCCTTCAATGCTGTCTCAGCCTGAACCACACCCCTATTTTGATGATCATGAAGCAGGACACATGTAGCTCTAAATATCAAATCCACAGCTAAAGACCAATAAACACAGTATTGGGAAAATGGAAATATCAAGAATCCTATGCTGAGGTGTGAAAGCACGTGTTACAGTTTATTTTTCTATTTTTTCTTTTCCTTGTGTCTTTTGTTTCATGTGTGGCTATTGACAACATGCATGAAGGAGAAACGAGTGGGGATATGTCCACATTCACACATTAGCTAGTTTCTAACTCAGGATAAAGCAGCTGTTGCATGCTTGGTGTATTTCCACTGCTGACAATCCGAAAGATTTGTTGCCACTGCATCCGAGTATTTCTGGAGATTATCTAACTGTCTCACTCTATTAAGATGTCATCAAACCCCAACATTTTAAATGAGTGTATTGTGAACATCATATACTTTGTTTGTAGAACTCATGACAAGGGAGCCCTGACCTTGATGCTGCATTTCCAGGTCTGCTGTATACTGATGTAGTGATCTTGGACAAGTGTCCTCACTGTGCTGCCTCTGTTTCATGTTACATCATCAGCCCTTTTTCTATCTAAACTGTGTTCTGAAGTGAGTCACATCCTGACATGGTTTGCTTACTCTTACAATGCTTTTACTTAAACAATAAAATGAAAAATGTAACAGCAGTCAGCCACTCAACATTGTCTCCATGTTAACTAGTAATAAATCTATTCAGTTTCAGGATATGAGTGATCATAACCTCTGTTTCTCCACAGAATCCTCAAGTCCTGGAGATCATCTTGCAGTTTCTGGTGTAAAAGCCACAAAAGTGAAGACAACACAAAGCAACTCTTCAAGAACATATTTTTTTTTTCCTTTTGCTGAAAAATAATTAGTTTTGTCTCAATGTTTGCTTCTTAAATTAAATGATGTGTTTGAAATTTTTCTAAATGGATAAATTCAGATCTGAAGATGCAGAGGGATGCCTTAAGGTTTTATTAAAACCAATATTTGCTGCCATAAATTCCATGCTGGTCATAAAAAATTCAAAGAAAGTGTAAATACTTCTCTGCTTGGACTCGGGAAAGTTGAAAAGCACGAATAAAAATTAATTGTTAGGTTTATATAATGAATACATTTATTGTTGAACTTGGGAACAGGAAAACCCATTTCTCTGTAGGGAGAAGCTCTGCAAAGAATAACAGCAGTGAAAAACCTCACTTTTTCTCCCTGACTCATCCTGTAGCAGATGCTACTACCTAGCCAGGGCTTCAGGAGCCCTGCAACTAGCTGCAACTATTAGAGGTAGGCTACTTTCCATAACAGTTACACCTTCACGCCACCAGAGGTGATACCTCAGACTGTCAGGGAGAAAAGGCTCCACGACATTCAAAAATTGAGTTTTATGGGGAACTGAGAGTATAAAGGACCTCTTATGTGTTTAGTCCTGAAATCTCATTAGATACAGAACACAACAGCAACAGTAAAACAGGATCTTTTACTCATCAAGACTTCAGGGTCAGATCTTCATGCACGCTTCGCTGCATCAGCTCCAGTAAAACTGTAGGAGGTACGGCCCAACAATGCTGCAAGTGCTCAGTGGAGCAGGGCCAGTGGCAGTGCAGGACCACTGACGGCAGGAAGTGAATGAAGTGTAACATCTAATGAAACTGGAGAGGAGAATTCTTTCAGCACAGTTGCCCCACAGTAGGTCTGGCAAGAACAGGGAGAATTCCTGGGTAGAAGCACAGTGTGTTCTGGGGTCCATAGTGACCACAAGAGGTGAACATTTTGGTTTTAGTGACTCATCCACATCGTAGCATCTTCAGCAGAGCTGTGTACTCTTTTCAACAGGGTGCTGATTCAGTCCTGACTCATAGGGAAGAGAGCCACCTCTCTGAGTCACCACCAGCAAATATTTTCCTTCAAGGTTACCAAATAGGATATGCCACGTGGGTGCCTGTTCCTCTCCTGGGAAATCTGATAACAGACCTCAATTTAGTGAGAGGACTTTTCCCTCAAGGAACCCTGTGTGCAGTAAATTATTATCTCTGGACAGATCTTCACATAAGATCTTTCTGCTAATGCACAGGAAATGACTGCCATATTATTATAGGAGCAGTTTGTGTTCAGTTAGAAGTTTGGAACAAAAAAATTACTTTGCACTGGAAAAAAAAAAAACAACCAACAAAGATGTATATTGAACCTCATAAGACAGACAGTTAAAATGTGGTTCTTTTGATATTGCCATCTATCTGGAGCACTTTTTGTGGGGTACAATTTGTCATACTGTTTCTGTAGTACTGAAATACTTTAAAATGTTCTGTTAGAGGTAACTATGATTTTTCTGCATATCTAAGAGACAATTCTTAATCACCAATAGACCACTCTTACAGATTTGCCATAAACTCATTCTGACAATATGCAAAGGAATTTATATACAGGCAGTTTGGGTTGTGTGTATGCATGCAGAGAGACCTATTATATAAATATACAGAAACCCAGAGTTGTATATGTATTTATTTGGGAATAAAAAAGTGGACACAAAAGCATATTTACTGTCATTGAAGGAATGGTTAACCTACAAACCCCAACATTTTCATTAAAGGAGGCTAAATATGTAAAGGTAAAAATGAATAAAGAGGGGAGGGGGAAGAGAAAGACACAGAGAAGGAGAGTGTATAGTTGCATATATACTGGTATAAAGGGCAAAGGAAAAGAAAACTGCCAAATAAGATTGCTGAAGTATAATTCTGAATACCTAAGCTCATTCATGTAATGTGCCAAAGTAAGAATTAGTAGTATGTGGAGTTATGATTAGAAAATACTAATCCACGGAAGGTAATAATAATTTACAAGTCACTCGAATTAGATTTAGGTTATACAGGTAACATGATCAGGAGAAAACAACTTCCTGATTTGACAACTGAAAAATATAGAAGATATTAACTGGTAAGAATGGGGCTCTTTAGCTTGGAGAAGACTGAGAGGTGACCTCATAAATGTTTATAAACATATAAAGGGCAAGTGCAAGAGGATGGAACTTGGCTTTTCTCAGTGAAGCCTGATGACAGGACAAGGTGCAATGGGTGGAAGTTGAGGCATAGGAAGTTACATGTAAACATGAGGAGGAATTTTTTCACTGTGAAGGTGACAGAATACTGGAACAGGCTGTCCAGGGAGGTTGTGGATTCTCCCTCTCTGGAGATAATCAAAACCTGCCTGGATACATTCCTGTGTGACCTTGTGTAGGTGATCCCGCTGTGGCAGGGGGGGCTGGACTGGATGAGCTTTTGAGGTCCCTGCCAACCTCTGACATTCTGCGAGTCTGTAATTCTGTGATTCTGTGGAAAGTATACGACAAAGAAACACTGTAAATGTGAAAGGCAGAAGCAGAGATTCATCTCTCCAGCAGGCCCTAGAGCACTTGCTGAGATCCAGAATGAGGAAAGCCTGAATTCACCCTCTGAAGTCTGAAACTTCTCTCTACAACTACCTGGAAAGAGGTTGTAACCAGGTGCTCTCTTCTCCCAGGTAACTGCAGACAGAACTAGTGGACACAGCCTCAAGCTGTGCCAGGGCAGGTTTAGGGTGGATGTTAGGAAGAAGTACTTCACGGAAAGAGTGATTGACATTGGAATGGGCTGTCCGGGGAGGTGGTGCAGTCACCGTTCCTGGAAGTGTTTGGAAAAAGTCTGGATGTGGCACTTAGTGCCATGGTTTAGTTGATTAGATGGTGTCAGGTAACAAGTTGATGATCACAAAGGTCATTTCCAGCCCGGTTAATTCTGTGCGTGATACCCAAAGCTTACTGTTTTCATGCTAGCAAGCACTGGCCCAGGGCTAATTTGAATCATCTCGAGACCTCTACATGTTTGGCTTTTTTCTGAAATAATTTGACCAATTGAATTAATGGAAGTTATACCTGAGGAGCTACTTGCGATGCTGCTTACATAGTAGAGAAAAAAAATGCCCAAACAGTTGGCACCTTCATTACCTTTTTTTTTTCTCCATGTAAGAGAACATCTCTCAGAACTCCTGGAAAAGTATTTGCCCAGTATTTATCACTAGAGAGACTGATGCTCTACAGAGTGTCATCAATCCTGTTAATAGCTACCAGGCAGCAACAAAGCCTACTTTCTCCTACATGACCTTTACTGCTCTGTGGGAAATCCCTTAGAGATTGACAACTCCATCTATCCACAAAGTTAAGCCTGAGGACTAATGGACCTGGAGCACACCTGCAGTAGAACCTTGCCAATGCATGAGCACATTACAGGAAGAAGAAAAGTACTGAGCATGAAACTTTCACAGGAGACTGGGAAGGAAACAGCATGAGCCTTGTGTAGGGCTGGAGATACCTAATGGAAAAACACATGGGTGCTTCCAGGCACTACCAGCCATTGGTTCAGCAGCATTCGTGGGCTAAAACCACTTTCCTGGGCCATATCCAAGTGAAATCAGGTGTCACATGAAATAGTGGCAATGACTCAGCAGCAGTGGGAGGCTCTCTTTCCTCTGAATCAGTGCTGGAGGTGTCAGGCATCTTACAGCAGACCTTCTACAGAAGATGTCAAATCATTTGCGGTTAAATAGGAATCAAGTGACTTTTTCAGCCTGAAGCTCTGACTCTGCTCCAGGAAGAGTTACTTTCACACCTAGTGCCTCCCTAAAGTATTGATGCATTTTCTGCATCATTTCTCTATCCTGAAGCCTTCACTACTCTAGAATCTAGCCATAGATGTAAATACAAGGGGCTAGTCATCATTTATGTCAATAAGACATACTCTATCTGGAACAGCAGTACCACAGCTACACCCAAGAGCAGTAATAAGATTCTCCAAAATGCAAGGAGTTCTCTCTCTTATTCTGCAGATATTATCAGAGGAAAGGAGACAGATTTGGAGTTTCTTTTCCAGATATTACTGAATGAGGAAGAGGATCTTAAAGCTAGTGCACTTCTGTTTCACTTCTAATTTAAATTTCCCAGAGACTCAAATACAGCTGATAGAACCAATAACAATTTATAGGATGCCTTTCTCTCCTCCCCCTTCTTTCCCAAAGAAAAGGAATTAGATGTAGAGAAAGGTAAGCACACCCAAATAAATAATCTCACTCCAATTTGGAAGTTTAAAGAGGAAAAGTTTAACAATAAATAAAAGGTATATGAGGTAGGGAAGTTACAAAGGTACCGGGAAGGGAAAACATGATACAAAATATATGTATATAAGCAAATTTGATGGCAATGGTTTGTCCATCTCATGGGTTATGGGCATGTGGTAAAACAAATAGCAGCAGGAAATTGAATGGTGGTTGCTGGCAAGCAGGAGACAAGGAGAGAGAGAAAAATAGGAAGTCCCCTTCCTTTTATGGATCTGAGACAGGAAGTGGGAGTGGGCTAACCACCATCACCTGGTAGTGCTCAGACCCACACCTGGGGAGGGGTCAAGAACACCTGGGGTCAGGTTCAAGACTGCTCCTCCACAGGAGGGTTAGCCCTTTACAACTTCCAACATCTTGTGGATGAAGAGAGATTAAGTTGCAACACTGACCCTGATCTTAGATTTGGAGCCTATTTCAGATTTGCTGCATATAATGCAAAGGCCTTTGATATGTTTCTTAATTACAGCATGTTTCAGAGCCCTGGAGCAGTGAAACATAATAGGTGGAGAATTGAGAACACTTTAGGAGGTCTTTTGAAGAAATATCTATGTTCTATTCCACAAAGAATGTGTCAGGCAGTAGATGTTTATAACAGTACTTCACCATTGCAATATGATGATTTTTTTGGATTAAGTTAACCTGGTATATATTTAAATTTCACCAGCCTATTGTGTATCAGGCTGTGCATGTGCAAGAGGAAACAGCTGTACTTGGACAAGTCTTCCCATCCAAATAAGGGCTTAAAACCTTCAAAGAGTATCAGCTCTCCACAATTCACGGTATTTTCAGGAACAGGTTCTGCTCTCTGTACAATTCATTTTATGGACACATTGTGGCCAAAGTCAGGCTAACACTAAATCATTTTAAACTGTTGTGGCTTATATCACTGCAAATTGTCCTGCTCAGGTCAATAGGCAAGGAAAACTTAAACAAACTGGAGGTTAAGCAGCCAAGAAATGGTTTAAACATAGACTACCACAAGAAGCTTGAGTATAGCATCTGTGGTGGCTATGGTGTTACCCACCCCCCTCCCCCCCCCAACACACACACTTTGGAAATCACCCAGACTAGACTCAGCCAACTCTGGATGTATGAATGAAGCTTATATTTACAGCTTAGCACAATATACAAGCAGATATTTACAATATATACAGCTATATACAGAAATATACAAGGTAAAAGGTAATACAGAAACACAAATCCCCTCCCAGAAAACTGAGTCCCCAGGAGGGGCTTCCAACTGCCCTTCCACCTTCTCCCACCCCTCAAGCTTACCTCAGACATTGTCTTGTGCCCAAGGAAGAATGGAGGGTCAGCCAGCGGGGTTAGGAAACAAGTGGATTAATCAGAGAGATGGAGGGTGAGGTTAGAGAGAAATGCAGCTCAAAGCCCAGATTGTGCCCGCAACCTGAAATATCCTATCTATGTTTATACTTCTGTTCTTATACATCTCAGCAAGCCTATGAGTGAAGTAGACATCACCCTTGTTTGTCTTTCACAGCCTTTAATCTAGTTCTTCTTACCAAAGAACTAGCTAGCTTCAAATTAGCACAGCATCATAGAGAAAATAGCAATGAAAAGTAATGATAATAATGATTACAATAAAATTAGTTATGATTAATATTAGTAAAGTAATAACAATAACTGTAGTATTAATTATAACTGATATAATTATATACACTTGTGCTAGTTTGAGCCTAGCTAGCATGTTTTGGTGAGAAGAACTAGATGATAGCCTGAGAAATGAAAACAATGGTGAGGTCTACTTCGCTCACAGTCTTGCTGAGATGTGTACAAAAGAAAGGCAAAACAAAGATTAGGTCACTT
>WAAF01003696.1:452985-463651 GCA_013400475.1 Tricholaema leucomelas | reverse complement strand
AGGTGAAACCTTCTCTGTTCCAGTTCGTAGCCATTGTTCTCCATCTTACTGCTGCTGACCACTAAAGTGAGATTGGTAGTTTCATTCGTATTCCTAACTATATATCTTGAAAGGTATCAATTAAAGTACAGTGACAAATGTCACAGGGGAACACAGATAGTTCTGAATTCTGCACTGTATTATTTGCTGTCTTTAGTGGTACTGATTTCAAGAAGGGGAAAAAATACCTACCAACAACAAACCAACAAACTAATACAGACGAAACTCAGCAGCATTACACTTTGTAGCACATTTACTTGGTTTCACTCACATTCCAGTTCAACTCTCTGAAATGAGAGGCCTGCAAGGCCTAGAACTCTGCCTATGCTTACAACTCTGCCTATGCTTACAACTCTGGTTCCAAAGATTTTTCAGCTGCTAATTAGTATTTCATTAACACATCCTTTGTGTTAAGTTCTCAATTCCACCCTTTGCACTTTCATCTTTTCTTGGTGAAGATTAGGAAAAGAGGGTCTGTAGTTACAGAATCACAGAAACATCCAGGTTAGAAAAGCCCCTCAGGATCACCAAGTCCAACCTATCACTTTACAAGACTCACCTTAGACCATATCCCTGAGCACCACATCCAAACGACCCTTAAACACACCCAGGGTGGGTGAATCTGAGTCCCTGACCACTCTCTCTATGAAAAAACTTTTTCCTAATGTCCAATCTAAACCTTCCCAGTCTCAGTTTGAGGCCATTCCCCCTTGTTCTGTCTCCAACTACCTGTGAGAAGAGACCAGCAGCAGCCTCTCCACAATGTCCCTTCAGGTAGCTGTAGAGCAATGAGGTCTTCCCTCAGCTTCCTCTTTTTCACACTAACCATCCCCAGCTCCCTCAGTCACTCCTCATCGGATTTATTCTCCAGGCCCTTCACTAGCTCCATTGCCCTTCTCTGGACCCTCTTCTGCACCTCCACATCTCTCTTGTATTGCAGTGCCCCAAACTGAACACAATACTCGAGGTGTGGCCTCACCAGAGCTGAGTACAGGGGGACAATCACCTCCCTACTCCTGCTGGCCACAGCATTTTTAATACAAGCCACGATGCCATTGGCCTTCTGGGCCACCTGGGCACGCTGCTGGCTCATATTCAGCTCCTGTCTATTACAGCCCCCAGATCCCTTTCTGCCAGGCAGCTCTCCAGCCACACTGCCCCAGGCCTGTAGTGTTGCTTGGGGCTGTTGTGACACAAGTGCAGGACCTGGCATTTGGCCTTATTGAATCTCATCCCATCAGTGTTGTCCCATTGATCCAAGCCTATCCAAGCCTCTCTGCCCTCATTCAAATCAACACTGCCACCTAACNTCCAGAGAAGGGCAACGAGGCTGGTGAGAGCCTCAAGCACAAGCCCTACGAGGAGAGGCTGAGGGAGCTGGGATTGTTTAGCCTGGAGAAGAGGAGGCTCAGGGGAGACCTTATTGCTGTCTACAACTACCTGATGGGTGGTTGTGGCCAGGAGGAGGTTGCTCTCTTCTCTCAGGTGGCCAGCACCAGAACGAGAGGACACAGCCTCAGGCTGTGCCAGGGGAAGTTTAGGCTCGAGGTGAGGAGAAAGTTCTTCAGTGAGAGAGTCATTGGCTACTGGAATGGGCTGCCCAGGGAGGTGGTGGAGTCGCTGTCCCTGGAGCTGTTCAAGGCAGGATTGGACGTGGCACTTGGTGCCATGGTCTAGCCTTGAGCTCTGTGGTGAAGGGTTGGACTTGATGATCTGTGAGGTCTCTTCCAACCTTGGTGATACTGTGATTTCTGAGCTGACAATGGTCAAATTCAGAGGGAGAAACACTATTCTAACAATATATTAGTAGAAAATCAGAATGGATGTTTCCTTTAATATTATCGTTGAGCTCATCCTATGGTATGAGGTTAAAAAGAAACCCCTGAAACACTCAGAATCTGTCACTATTTGATCCTGAAGGTTGTGTAACAGACAACTTCAGTTATTCTCCCTTATCTGGTAAAATTATTCAGAAATTGCAAGAGATTTTTCAATTTGTCAGTCTCTACCACACTGGAATATTGAAGCATATCCCCACAGGATCGTTTTTTCCTTATGCTACAGCTGAAAATTGTTCTTTTCCTCTCTCACAGTGACTATGTCCTTTAAGAACAATAATTGTGAAGAGTTGCAAACACACTGAAAATAACTTATATTTATTCCACAGCCTAAGAGTTTCATTTATACTTAGTCTTAAAATTTGGCTTTTATATGCATAAAAAAATGGAAACATGATAAACATTAACCAATAACTTCTGCCCAAGAATTAACGATGAGACAGTTGGTCAGACATGTAACTTCTGACAAAGAGAAGAAGAAATAAGCAGATAGTATGGAAGAAGTTATTACTCCTTCTTCTGCATTAGCTTTCAAATATCTGAAAACAGTTATTAATTTCAGCTAACAAAACTATCTTGATTCTGCTGCTCTTCAAATGAAGAGAGTCATTGCTCAGGAAACTGCAATTGTTAGTGAAGATCTCAAACTTGAGATAAAGGTAAACAGAGTAAGAATTACTATAGAAGAATACTGCAAATATGACTTTAAAGCGGCAGAGATTTAAGCTAGATGTCAGGCAGAAGTTCTTTACAATGAGGGTGGTGAGACATTGGCCCAGGAAGGGTGTGGATGCTCCCTCTCTGGAGGCGTTCAAAACCAGGTTGGATGAGGCTTTGAGCAACCTGTTTCTAGTGGGAGGTGTCCCTGCCTATGGCAGGGGGTTGGAACTGGATGGTCTTTGAAGTCCCTTCCAACCTCAACCATTCTAGGATTCTAAATACTGGCAGGTCTAGGGAGGTTCTAGCTGGTTTAAGGGCATTCTAAGAGGTTTAGGGAGGTTCTTCCCCACTACTCTGCCCTAGTGAAACCACATCTGGAATACTGTGTCCAATTTTGGGCTTTCCAGTTCCGGAGAGACAGGGACCTCATGGAAAGAGGCCAGTGGAGAGCCACGAGGATGACTAGCAGACTTAAGCATCTCCTCCACCAAGACAGACAGACTGAGAAACCTGGGAATACTTAGTCTGGAGAAGAGAAGACTGAGAAGAGATCTTATCCATGTGTACAAAATCTGAGGGGTGGGTGTCAAGTGGCTGGGGCCAAGCTCTTTTCCGTGGTCAGACAAGGAGCAAGAGCTACCAACTGGAACAGAGAAGGTTTCAGCTCAACATGAGAAGAAACTTCTTTACAGTGAAGGTGACAGAGCCTTGGAACAGGCTGCTCAGAGAGGTTGTGGAGCCTCCTTTGGAGACTTTCAAAACCTGCCTGGATGCATTCCTGTGCAAATTTAATTTTGGAGGCATTTAAGAGGTAATGTATTGGATCTTAAACCTCATAACTAAATATCAAAGCATGCAAAAGATGTTTTTTCCATGTGGGTAGAATATCCTCTAAGGTAAGTTGTATTCTTTTCTGGTGGGATGCATGTGATGTTGCTCCTCTAGATATTCCTATTAAATTATGCTTGCTTTAGAGCAGTTGTGCTGATGGAGATCCTTTGTAAACTCTCATTATCCAGAACTTCCAGGAACAGAACTGTCTGAGTGAAATAGACATTTATCTGTCTGTTTTTAAGATGCTGCTGCTTTGCAGGGGTTTGGTTTTAATTTTTTTTTTACAGGGTCTGTTTAAAAACAAACAAACAAAAACCAAAACCAACCAAACAACAGCAAACAGACAAATAATAAAAACACCTCAAAGGCAGTACTTTAAAATACCACAGTATCAGCAAGGACTACAAAGACATTTAAGGCTTAGATAATGCATTTATCATTACTAGGAAGAAAAGAAAAAACCAAAGCACTATAGTTTTAATGTAACAGAAGTGTCTTAACTGCTCTTTATCTGTCCTGGTCCTGAATATTGCCTTGCTTTCTACAAGGCTTACAGGACAGGGTAGATGAAGGCAGGCATTTGGCTATGTGGCTGCATTTCATAGAATCATAGAATGGTTTAGGTTGGAAGGGACCTCAAGGATCATCCAGCTCCAAACCCCTGCCATAGGCAGGGACACCTCCCACTAGAGCAGGCTGCTCAAGGCCTCATCCAGCCTGGCTTTAAACACCTCCAGGGAGGAAGCATCCACAACCTCCCTGGGCAACCTGTGCCAGTGTCTTACCACCCTCACTGTAAAGAACTTCCTCCTAACATCCAGTTGGAATCTCCCCTCCTCCAGCTTAAACCCATTCCCCCTCGTCCTAACACTACTAGACCGTGTAAATAGTCCCTCCCCAGCTTTCCTGTAGGCTCCCTTCTTTATCTTATTACTGATCTTCTTTAGAAGATACTTTTTTTGACTGCTTACAAATATCTGCTTAGATCTACAATACACTAAATGATAAAAGTAAAACCAGCAGAGATCTTCAGATGAAGACACCGTTTTGCTACAGGCATCAGAATAGACACAGTATGTGGCTAAAAGTGCTGAAAGGGAGGAGATTTTTTTTCATGGAAAGATTAATATTTTGGTTTTGTATCACGGTAATAGAATCTTCATTTTGTTTATTAGTAGCAGATGCTTATCTAATGTCATATTTGACCTTCAATTTATTGCAAATTGTACCTCCTGGCTTTTTTTTTCTTTTTTCAAAATGCAAGGCTACAAAAGGTTAATTTTCTAAAGCTGTGCATTAACAGTTATTGAAACTACTGTTGGAGAAAAAAGGAAAAGTTCTTATCAACACAGCCCTCCTCTGTCACCATGGACCCACACAGGGGGTTTAGATTAATCTGAGCAAAACAGAACTTTTAGAATATATATTGATTTTCTTCCTTTTTGATGCTCCCATAAATCATAATCATCATGTGCCATGCCTATGTGCCCTTGATTCTGCTAGCTATAATCTCATCTTATAACTCAAGCTTTCCAGAGAAGAACATTTTTCTTTCCTTTCCTTTTCTTTTTTTTTCTTGTTTCTTCTTCTTACTTATGCATTTTCCACTGCTTCCCCTTGAATTCTTCCCCCCTCACTCTCCCAAGAATACAGCTGATTGGAGTCAGGATGATAGCATCTCAAGGTCATCCAAATGGATTGATAAATAGCAGGAATGGTGTGAACTATAGGGTGCCTCCACACATATCCAGCAAGGCTTTTACAAAAGGTGGTTAAAAATACTTTTTAAAATGCTCTTTTACATTTTATTTTTACTGGCACACTAAAGTCTTTGCACCCCTTAGACTGAACAAACCAATTAACAATCTGCACTTTGGATTGCTGGGCATGTTTTTCTCTGGTCTGTATTTGAAACTACCTGTTTCAGATATACAGCCCTATAAGGATTTTTAAAAGAGTTGGGGTTTGGGCTTTTGTTGTTGGTTTTCTGTTTGTTAGTCTGCTTTATCATTTTTATTTTAATGATCATAGAATCGCAGAACAATTAACCAGGTCGGAAAAGACCTCTGAGATCATCGAGTCCAACCTATCGCCTAACACCTCCTAATTAACTGAGCCACGGCACTAAGTGCCTCATCCACCCTTCTCTTAAGCACCTCCAGGGATGGTGACTCCACCACCTCCCGGGCAGCCCATTCCAATGCCAATAACTCTTTCTGTGAAGAACTTAACATCTAGCCTAAACCTGCCCTGGCACAGCCTGAGGCTGTGTCCTCTTGTTCTGTGGCTGGAAGAAGAGACCAACCCACCTCCTTTCAGGTAGTTGTAGAGAGCAACGAGGTCTGCCCTGAGCCTCCTCTTCTCCAGGCTGAACACCCCCAGCTCCCTCAGCCTCCTCACAGGGCTGTGCTCCAGCCCCCTCAGCAGCCTTGCTGCCCTTTTCTGGACAAGTTCAAGCACCTCAATATCTTTCTTAAATTGAGGGGCCCAGAACTGGACACAGTACTGATATTACATTGTTTAGAAACCATGGCAATTAGCAACTTTGTACTGGTAATATAGTGACATCTCTCGTGCTAACTCGACTTCAATTCCATGAAGACAACATACAAAAGGGCAGTGAAGAAAATGAGACTAAGAAATGTGGGGGCTACACTCAATATTCAAGCAGCCTTAGAGAATGTTTTTACAGACTAAATTTAGGAGTAGAAAAAAGGGAAAAGCAGGACATGCTTAAGTAAAAGCAGGTGAAGGCTGTAACTTTAAAAGTAGCTCTTTTTCCATAACTTATTTAAAAAATAAGTAACTGATTTTACTCCACCTTCTTCCTTTCCTGTTCTCAACTCCTTCCCAATCACTGGCATACCTTTTTTCTTCACCAGCTACCTGCACTGCAATGAAGCTTCATCTATTGGAATCTGAATTTTGATTTACCCAGACCACAGGCACCCTGGAGAAACAGCTTTGCCCTTGGATTCTGCACCTCAGTTTATTCACTACCATCCCTTACAGTGTTTGAAGAATCTGCCAAACCAAAGGCTTATCACTGAAACTTATCTCCACCGAACAACAGCAGTTTGACACCTTTCTTCTCACCAACTTTGAATTCTTTAATGGAAATATCATGACATTATCTGAAAGCATTCACTAGCTGAGCTGAATTAACTAGACAGAAGCCAAAGACAGCAACCCCACAGGAATTTGAACAGAAGAAAGGCTTCTAATTTATGCAGAGATTAAAGCATGACTTGCTCGCAAGTTGAATTGACCAAAACAATTAGGATTTGATTTTATTATATTCTGCAGAGGTGCCATTACCTTTTCATCAGGCTACTGTGATGTTCAGCAGAGTATTGCTTTTTATTTTCCCTTCAGAATAACAATTGTTGCATTACGAGTTGCTTAAATATTCATTCAGGCTCGAGAGCTGGGAAAATTCCCCAGACCAAAACTAAAATCTGATGAAGCTCCTTTCATTTTTATGGTGGTGCTATCACAGAAGTGGAAGGAAAAAAAAACCCAACAACTTTAAAAAAATTCAACCACCTGACTGCTACAGTTAGGCAGAGCCACAGTGCAAGCATATACAGACCCAGGGAGTGAAAACAATAGAAAGAGGGACACAATTAAAAGTAATTCTGACTCGTTCACTTTGTTGATTCACTTTCTGAAAGAGCTGGTCCTGTTAGGGGAACACCATTTTCTTACTCATTAGAGATTATTAAGCTAAATGGTGTATTTTCTACTGCTCTAGGACGTTTCAAAGGCAGTCTCCACTTAAAACCATACCTTTTTCTGAAGATTAAAGAGGCACACTTCATTGAATATTTCACCTCATGTCTTTTGTCACCTCTCTGCTTCAGCTAAGCCTAATGCGCTGCTATTCAGATTCAACAGCACTTCTATCACGCTCTGCGCTGATAAAAAAGCCCACCCAAAAGCCTGCACAAGATGTGTCCAAAAAGAGAATCAAAATGCTTATGTGCATTAAAAAAAAAAATGAAAAACCCACCTATTCTGATAATAAAAAGCCAGGCCACACATTCAGAAAGGTTTCATCCCTGGCATACATGAGCTGGTCCTAACACTGAACTGCTTTAATGATCAAATCACTTTTTGTGCAGACCGAGTTCTGCCTGCCAACTTCTTCCCACCATGGATTCCCATTTACACAGAGTACATCTGCGGGTACAAGAATCACAATGAGCTACAGACGGAGTTCAAACCAGTCATATATGTCACCCCCCTTCACCACAAATGCAGCCAAGTGGGCAAGTCACGAGCATTACGCCACAAAATGGGAGAGGGGAAGCAACTGACACAGTCCTGGAGACAATGAAGGAAATTACACTCTGCTGTTTTTAACTCCTGGCTTCTTTGTTTCTTCTCTTCTTTACCATCTCCCCAGAGAGGAAAGGGAACAGGAAGTGGGGAAAGGGGGCAGGAAGGTGGTGGGGAAAAGGGACAGAAAGGGAGCAGGAAGTGGGGGAAAGGGGGCAGGACGGAGGGGTAAAGGGGACAGGAAGCAGGAGAAAAAGGGATGGGGGGACGGGGAGGGAAAGTGGACAGGAAGTGGGGGGAAAGCGGACAGGAAGTAGGGGGAAAGCGGACAGGAAGTAGGGGGAAAGCGGACAGGAAGTAGGGGGAAAGCGGACAGGAAGTAGGGGGAAAGCGGACAGGAAGTAGGGGGAAAGCGGACAGGAAGTGAACCAAAGGACTAAAACAGGCTTACAAGAAGAAAAAATGATTTTAGCGCAATTAGTCTCAAGTTTGAAAGGAAAGGAAAGGAAGATTCTCCTCTTCCTGCCACTCACCTCTCCCTTCTCTTTCCCCCGATTGTTCCTTTGTTCCCCTTTTCTCTTCTACACATAAAGCACACAACCCAGCTCCAGCATACATCACTACACTATTAGCTTCCATTATCTCCCCTTTTGCCCCAGTGTCTGGGGTTCAAATTAAAATTCCCAGAGACTCTAATAAAAATCTGATAGAACCAATGACAATTTGTAAAATGCCCTTCCCTCTCCCCACCTCCTTCCCCAAAGAAAGGAATTCAGAAGTAGAGAAGGTAAGCACACCCCAAATAAAATCAATCTCACTCGATTTGGAAGTGAAAAAGGAAAAGTTTAACAATAACTTTAAAAAGGGTATCAAAGGTAGGGAGGTTACAAAGGTGTAGGGAAGGAAGAATAACAAATACAAAAAGGTATGAATACAACCTGAGTTTGTGATGGTGGTGACCACCTGTGTGGAGAGATGCAGAGCGAGCTGCGGAGTGGTTCAGAGAGCTGTGTTGTGGTCAAGAGAGCTGCGGAGTGGTCGAGAGAGAGCAAGAACAGGAAGCCCCCCTGCTTTTATGGGACAGGAAGGGGGGAGTGGGCTAACCATCACCTGGTGGTGTCCAGACCCACCCCTGGGGAGGGGTCAAGACCACCTGAGTTCAGGGCCACTCCTCCTGGAGTGTTAACTGTACACACCCAGTAACCCTGCTTCCATCAGCTAGTGGTTCTTCTTCTGTGCTCTCACTTCTCTTTTGGTCTTTATCCCAGAGACAGGGAAGCAGAACAGTACACAGTTGGAGGACAGTCACCCTTAGTGAAGAGGCACTCATCTAAACTAGACTATCTACAAAGCAAAAACAAACTAGAAAATCCTGGGAAAGAACAACCTCAGGGATCAGTAAAGATTGGAGACTGAGCTGTTGGGAGGCAGTGAAGAGGAAAAGGATTTGGGGGTCCTAGCGCATGGGAGTTTGACCATGAGCCAGCAGTATGCTCTTGTGGCCAGGAGGGCCAATGCCATTCTGGGGTGGATTAGAAGAGCTGTGGTTAGTAGGATGAGAAAGGTTCTCCTGCCCCTCTACTTTGCCCTGGGGAGGCCACATCTGGAGTATTGTGTCCAGTTCTTCCCTCCCCAGTTCAAGAGGGACGTAGAACTGCTTAAGAGAGTCCAGCACAGAGGCACAAAGATGATGAAGGGAATGGAATGTGGAGAGCCTGAGGGAGCTGGGGCTGTGCTGCTTGGAGAAGAGGAGACTGAGAGGTAACCTCATCAATGTTTATAAATATGTAAAGGTGAGTGCCAGGAGGCCGGAGCCAGGCTCTGCTGGGTGATGCCCAGTGATAGGACAAGGGGCAATGGGTGGAAGCTGAAGCATAGGAAGTTTCATTTAAACATGGGGAGGATTTTTTTTCCCCTGTAAGCTTGGCAGAAGCCTGGAACAGGCTGCCCAGGGAGGTTGTGCAGTCTTCCTCTCTGGAAATATTCAAACCTGCCTGTATGTGTTCCTGTGTGATTTGGTATAGGTGATCCTGCTCTGCAGGGGGGTTGGACTGGATGAGCTTTGGACATCCCTTCCAGCCCCTGACATTCTATGAGTCAGATGGCCTGCACCAGAACAAGAGGACACAGCCTTAAGCTACGCCAGGGGAAATTTAGGCTTGAGGTGAGGAGAAAGTTCTTCACTGAGAGAGTCATTGGCCACTGGAATGGGCTGCCCAGGGAGGTGGTGGAGTCGCCGTCCCTGGAGCTGTTCAAGGCAGGATTGGACGTGGCACTTGGTGCCATGGTCTAGCCNTGATACTGTGATACTGTGAGTCTATAAAAATAAAGATATTCACATACATCCTCCTAGTGTCATCTGAAACAGGGCTGGAGTATTGCACCTCATGGCACTTACGAAACACAACAGCTTAAGCCATTGCTGTGTTCCAAATGTTTTGCAGTTTGGTCATATATCTCAGTTCCTTAGTAGTAAAGTTACAAAATAAAGAAACTTTAAATGGATAGGTCTATCAACATTCAGTCTATAAACAAGGTAGGAGTACCTCTGCTATAATTTACAGAGTATTCAAGACATTAAAGTGCTGACAACTCATTCAAGTGACAAGGACTGTAACAAGATGTGAAAGTGGCAAAACATCAATCAGCTCACATGCAGATAGCTATTAATTGAATCTCATTTGGCCATTTTTGTCCTCACTGGAGGGAAACCATACATCTACACAATGCCCTCGCAGAACACAATTGGAAGGGAAGGAGAGAATTAACCAAAATAAGTCTCTCAGAGATTCTTTGAAAAGCAGGTTATCATATTGGATTGCTCCATTGATTCCTACTATGCAGCTCATACCTCATTTGGAATATTATTGGTTCATATTTTCATTTAAAAAAAATGTATTTTAAAAGGATGACCAGACAGATGGGCAGAGTCCAAGGGGATGGCATTCAATAGCTCCAAGTGCAGGGTGCTGCACTTTGGCCACAACAACCCCATGCAGAGATACAGGCTGGGG
>WAAF01003696.1:439959-451402 GCA_013400475.1 Tricholaema leucomelas | reverse complement strand
GTGTCACCATCCTGTTCCTGGTTCTCTTTGTTTTTGCCATGAGGCAGACAAACCCATTACCATCAAAAAATTGGCGTTGTATTTACATGTTTTGTATTTGTTTTCCCTTCCCTTTACCATTGTAACTTCCCTACCTCAGATGCCTNAGAGGGAAGGGCACTCTAAAAAATTGTTATTGGTTCTATTAAACATATTTGAGCCTGTGGGAATTGAAATTAGAACTGAGACACTTCCCTACCTCATATACCTTTTTTTGTATTGTTAAACTTTTTCTTCTTTTAACTTCCAAATCTCAGTGAGGTTATTTATTGGGCTCTGCATACCTTTCCTCTCTCCATCTAATTCCTTTTCTTTGGGAAAGAAGGGGGAAGAGGGAAGGGCACTCTAAAAAATTGTTATTGGTTCTATTAAACATATTTGAGCCTGTGGGAATTGAAATTAGAACTGAGACACTTCCCTACCTCATATACCTTTTTTTGTATTGTTAAACTTTTTCTTCTTTTAACTTCCAAATCTCAGTGAGGTTATTTATTGGGCTCTGCATACCTTTCCTCTCTCCATCTAATTCCTTTTCTTTGGGAAAGAAGGGGGAAGAGGGAAGGGCATTCGATAAATTGTTATTGGTTCTATCAACTATATTTGAGTCTCTGGGAATTGAAATTGGAACTGAGACACTGTGTTAATATAATGAATGAAAACATAAAGGACACTTCATATGAAAATATACATAAAGTACACTTAAAAGTATTGCTGGAGGTCACTTGAAAGCCTCCACCACCTCCCTCAGAATGCAGGTGGGTAGGAATGATTGCTTCCAGGACTGAATCTGAACATCTCAGACATTAAACAGTTTCTACATGCAGTTCAAAGTGTTAAAATTCATGTTACACTCGATCTGAATCCTGTTATTCTCTAATTTCAGAGAATTTGATTTCCCAATCTCCTTTTTTTCCCCCTACACACACTTGATACTGCTCTAACTTTTTAAAAACGTTTAAAAAGCATTTACACACCATGTCATATTTGATAAAGTCATTTAGAAAAGCCTGCAGAAGACTAAATGAGCTGGAGGTATGAGTTTGTTCAGTGTGCCTCCATAAATTAGCCAAAAAAAAAAAAACCAACCCAAACAAATTGAAGATTTCAAATCCATATGGAATTTGATCCAAAACATAATAGCAAGGAGATGGTCTCTTTTAGAAGAGCAATATATGCTGCAGGGTAGATCTTTTGTATAGTGATGTACACATCAGCTGTCACTGGGTAGGTTTAGACTAGATATTAGGAAATTTCTTCTCTCAGCAGGAGTGGTCAGGCATTGGAATGGGCTGCCCAGGGAGGTGGTGGAGTCACCAACCCGGGATGCGTTTCAAAGCTGTTTGGATGTGGTGCTTGGGGATATGGTTTAGGGTGCACTTTGTAGAGTAGGGATATGGGTTGGACTTGGTGATCCTGAGGGGCTTTGCCAACCTATTCTGTAAGTGAAATCTTCATTTTTTCCTGCAGGTTGGCTTTTGCAGTCCTAGACAAGTTCTTTGACCCTGATGCACCCCCCCTGCCAGCTGCCTGGGGGTGCTGATGGAAGCTTCCCAATGACAGTTCCACAGTGCTTGCACCTGATAACCCCTCCTGGCAACAGTAACACTTTCTGCAGCAACTGCAGAGGGAAAGTGAAGCCGAGAAACTGTAGCAAATTTGCTTGTAGAGCACCAAAAACACATTCAAATTTGGGGTGGGGGCTTCTAAGACATCCTCCTGCTCCACCCCACACGCTGCTCTCATTTGTTTACCCAGCAGCATTTTCATACTTTATTTGTGGGATGGATCAATGGTAAAAACAAAAATCCAGAAGGACTCTGAACTTTGCAGTGCTTATTTGCAAAAAAAAAACAACCCCACAACAACTCCCATGAGCCACCAGCCACAAAAATGAAATAGACTCCTTGTCATGACATAAGCATATAGACCAAAGACCAGAAAGTAATGCTGAGAGGGGCTCTCAGAAGGTTCACAACCGAATGCAGCTCCAACTGTTCCCACTGAAATCCTTCTGCAAATTTGGTGGAGAGGTATTTCACACCATGAGCAGAATCTTGACTCCAGACTATTGTTTGTGAAAAGCCTGCAGAGCAGAATTGAGAATCAGACATAGTCTGACACTCTGGTGCAGTACCTACAATTTACCTGTCACCAGCATTCACCAAGCCTGGAAAGCACAAGATGATATTCATGTCTAGAAATATCTCATATTTTTAGGTGGCTTCTATTTGAACATGTGCTGGAACGTGTCCAGAGAAGGGCAACAGGGCTGGGAAAGGGCCTGGAACACAAACCCTATGAGGAGAGGCTGAGGGAGCTGGGCTTGTTTAGCCTGGAGAAGAGGAGGCTCAGGGCAGACCTCATTGCTGTCTACAACTACCTGAAGGGAGGTTGTAGCCAGGTGGGGGTTGGTCTCTTCTCCCAGGCAACCAGCAACAGAACAAGGGGACACAGCCTCAAGTTGTGCCAGGGGAAGTATAGGCTGGATGTTAGGAGGAAGTTCTTCCCAGAGAGAGTGATTGGCATTGGAATGGGCTGCCCAGGGAGGTGGTGGAGTCACCGTCCCTGGGGGTGTTCAGGAAAAGCCTGGATGAGGCACTTGGTGCCATGGTCTGGTTGACTGGATAGGGCTGGGTGCTAGGTTGGACTGGATGATCTTGGAGGTCTGTTCCAACCTGGTTGATTCTATTCTATTCTATTCTATTCTATTCTATTCTATTCTATTCTATTCTATTCTGTTTGTATTGTTCTAAATTTTGAGGAAGTAGCATTGAAAAAGGAGAATTCTACAGCAGAAATAAAATGGGAAGTTGGTTTAGACCCCTTCACTCTACCAAAGATGTTGCAGAGTGGTTTTGGGGTTTGGGTTCTCTTTTTTGTTGTGGGGTTTTTGTTTGGTTGGTTTGTTGTTGGTTTTTTTTTCTTTGTGGTTGTTCTATTTTGTTGTTGTTGTTGTGAGTTTTGTTGTTCATAGAATTATAGAATGTCAGAGGCTGGAAGCAATCTCCAAAGATCATTGAGTCCAGACCCCTGCCAGAGCAGGATCACCTAGAGCAGATTACACAAGAATGCATCCAGATGGTTCTTGAATATCTCCTGAAAGGGAGACTCCACAACCACCCTGGGCATCTGGTTCCAGTGCTCTGTCACCCTCACAGTGAAAAAAATTCTTCCTCAGGTTCACATGGAACCTCCTATGCCTCAGCTTCCACCCATTGCCCCTTGTCCTGTCCCTGGGCATCACCCAGCAGAGCCTGGCTCCAGCTTCCTGGCGCTCACTCCTCACATATTCATAAACATTAATGAGGTCACCTCTCAGTCTCCTCCTCTCCAAGTCTGAAAGCCCCAGCTCCCTCAGGCTCTCTTCATAAGGAAGATGTTCAACTTTGTGAAAAACTACTTGTTTTCAAGCCTGAAAAAACTGCACTCATTACAACAGTCTCTCCCCCTCACAAAAACACTGTGTCCTTTGCCTGATAGCCTTGTCTTTACATAGCCAAAATTTCCATACACTCTTGCAAAAGTGAAGCTGAAAGCAGCATTTTCCAGGCAGCTCCTCCTGAAGACTTTCGGCAGCTTCTAAGAAAATGGTGCCTCTTAGCAACTGCAGCATGTCTGGGCAGCATCAGGAAGATGAAGTAGAAGGAATTTCAAGATGATGAAAAAAGGCCAAAAACCCAAAACTGTTCACATTGCTGTGGCAACACGAACTCAATAGTGAGGTGCTAAGAGAGCTTTCACAGGACTGTGTTTGTGTACTAAGATAAACTTGTCTCTGAGGCAAAATGGAGGAGTCTAGGCAGTAGCAAGCTGAGTTTGATTGATGAGTGCTCACACAATAGCTTACATCTTTCCACATAAGGACAGGAACCATGCACTTGCAGCATAAATAGGCAGGATGAAAGAGTTCAGTGTGTGCTGGTGTCTCTTGTCTGTTGCCAAGAGCTGCATCTCTGATAACAAAATGATAGCTGAGCTCCACATACAATGAGTGCACAGAAATACTAAAGGAGGGTTTATAAAATGCAACAGATATGAGTGTTCTGTCATCCCCTTTCCCCACTGCTAAGCAATGCTAGACTGTGTTATGAAGAAAGGACAAAGCAAGGGCTACTTGAGACTGTCTGTTCACGTTCAGAGGAGGCCACAAAGATGCTCAGAGGGCTGCAGCAGCTCTGCTGTGAGGACAGGCTATAAGAGTTGGGGCTCTGCAACCTGGAGAAGAGAAGGCTTCGAGGAGAACTTGGAGTGGCCTTCCAGTGTCTGAAGGGGGCCTACAGAAGAGCTAAAGAGGGACTATTGACAAGGTCTTGTAATAACAGGACGAGGGGGAATGGGTTTTAACTGGCAGAGGGGAGATTGAAACTGGAGGTTAGGAGGAAGTTCTTTACAGTGAGAGTGGTGAAACACTGGCACAGGTTGCCCAGGAAGGCTGTAGATGCTCCCTCCCTGGAGGTGTTCAAGGCCAGGTTGGATGAGGTCTTGAGCAACCTGTTTCTAGTGGGAGGTGTCCCTGCCTGTGGCAGGGGGTTGGAAGTGGCTGAGCTTTGAGGTCCCTTCCAACCTAAACCATTCTATGATTCTATAACTGACAGTTCTTCACATGAACACTTCTCACTGCTAAAATCTGTAATGTCCAACAGCACACAGATTTGCCTTTTGGAAGCTGTTTCTGCAGACACTTTAACAGGTTCCATTCCCATTGGATTCATGCCACATGGTTCCACAGTTGGATTATAACTTGAAGTTTCCAGAAGCTGCTGCAAAGGAAATCCAGGGACTGTCTTCAAATTCCTACTCTACCCTTGTGAGTAAATCCGGTGCTCTCTTGGCCTTTCCCTAGGGCTCTGGGCTGCCTCTGGTTTCTAAGTGGAGTAAAGCTGTTTTGTGGCTTAGCCTTTCCCACTTTCTGACTCTCCTAAATTGTCAATTGCCCAGAAGCATCCTGGTGAAAATGCCCAAACAAATTAGAGCCTGTAAATAAAATTTATCTACTTTTGCCCCTAGTTTTGGGGCAGGGCTTTTAAGGAAAACAAAGAAGAAAAAACCCAAAGACTCACAACGAAAAGTATTGCCCAGTTCAGAGAAAAGGCACAGGCAAACTTTTGAATCACAAAAAAAGGAGCAAATACCATTATAATAGAAAAAAAAAACCACAAAACCAACCAAACTTCTGGGGGTAACAGCCAAAGGACATTAAGCTTAATTGCTAAATTCATGATTTAACTTTCCACACTCACAGCCCCAGAAATGTTTGGACTTTTCTTGCCCCATTTGTGAATTCATACAACCTGGGGAGGGGGGTGGGGGGAAACAAAGCAAAAGAAACAAACCCCACACAATTCTGTTTTCAGAAGTAAAAGCAAACAGGAGCCTTCATCAATGGGGACTTAGACATTGACATTAATCTGCAAAATTCCTTTACCTTGTATATTTCTCACATATTACCCTTTCTATTACTCTTGTATACTATACACATCTAGCATATTACTCTCTATATATATTACTCTTGTATACCATAAACCTCTAGTATGTTACTCTCTATTACTCTTGCATACTATATATACCTCTAGGATATTACTCTCCCTATATTATTACTGCTGTATACTATATTCCTCTAGGATATCACTCTCCCTATATTATTACTGCTGTATACTATATTCCTCTAGGATATCACTCTCCCTATATTATTACTGCTGTATACTATATTCCTCTAGGATATCACTCTCCCTATATTATTACTGCTGTATACTATATTCCTCTAGTATATTACTCTCCCTATAGTACTATTCTTGTATACTCTAGTATATTAATCTCTATTACTCTTGCATACTATATGCCTCTAATATATTACTCTATATATATTACTGTTGTATACTATATACCTCTAGTATATTACTCTATCTCTGCTACTCTTGTGTGCTATATATATCCTTAGTATCTTACTCTCTAATTCTTGTATACTACATACCTCTAGTATATTATTCTTTATTACTCTTGCATACTATATATCTCTAGTATATTGCTCTCTNCCCCAGCCTCGTCGCCCTTCTCTGGACACGCTCAAGGATTTCAATGTCCCTTCTAAACTGGGGGGCCCAGAACTGAACACAGCACTTATATTACTGTTGTATAGTATATACCTCTAGGATATTACTCTATCTCTGCTACTCTTGTGTACTATATATATCCTTAGTGTCTTACTCTCTAATTGTTGTATACTACATAGCTTTAGTATATTACTCTTTGTTACTCTTGCATACTATATATCTCTAGTATATTGCTCTCTATATATATTACTGTTGTATACTATATACCTCTAGTATATTACTCTATCTCTGCTACTCTTGTGTACTATATGTATCCTTAGTGTCTTACTCTATAATTCTTCTATACTATACACCTCTAGTATATTACTCTTTATTACTCTTGCATACTATATACCTCCAGTATATTACTCTCTATACATTCCTCTTGCATACTGTATAACTCTCTATTGCTCTTGTATACTTTGCATACTCTCTCTGTGTGAATACTCAACACATATGCACAAAGAGCTGCAACATGATTTGGCAAATGAAGTGAAATGACTGAGTTACTGCTTTTTGGAGCATAAGCTGCTACACAGGAAGAAATATTCACAGCTGTGAACAGTGGAGTTCTGAGCAGTAATGAAACACCACAAAGCCATATGTCCATAGTTATTCAGAAGGCTGGGAAAACACTCACCAAAGCAAGGCCCATGCATTTCGTTCTGAAGCAAAAGGGAGCCATTGCAACTGAAGAACCATCACAGACTATAAAGTACAGAGGGGTTACTAGGGACACCTAATTTAGGATTTGGGGTTTTCCTATTGTTCCTAATTTAAAGTCCTTTTGGATGTCCCAACTGATGCTCTTAATTTTTGTTCATTGAGAAAACAGACCCCAGAAGAGGACATCAGAGATGTCTGGGGCTTGGCACTACGTGTAAGTCTTAAACCCTCCCTGGCTCCCCCACTCTTTATTTGGAGCCAAGGAGTATCTCCTTTGTGCTGCCTGGGATACAGCTAGAAATGGCTCTCAGCTTCTAATAATGTTTAAGAGAAGAACAACCATTTTACTATTTTTCCTAAGCAATGATACAGAAATCAGATGCAAATTAGGGCAAATCAGATGCATGTCCTCATTTTCATTATGGTACACCTATAGCTCACACACTTCTTACAATCTAAAATTGAAGATATAGATATTTTGAAGCAATAATTATCACTGCCTTGCATATTGTCCCATGTTAAAGGCCAGGCTGGTTGAGGCCTTGGCTGACCTGGTCTAGTGGAAGGTGTCCCTGCCCATGACAGGGGGGTTGGAAGTAGGTGATCTTTAAGGTCCCTTCCAACCTAAGCCATTCTATGAATCTATGAATGTTTTGGGGGATTTTCTTGTATGTTCACCATGTGTTAATATTTCCACAGCACACTGTACTGCATGCCTCCATAAAACACTGTAGGGATGGCTTGAGTCACATACAAAAGATATGTGTAAAACTGCTGCACTTCGATCAGAGATTCACATTTCAGGTATCAGCATAAGAGCTTTCCTCAGTCCATATGTGAACCTCACTACCAATGCAACTTCTGCTATGCTCATTAAAAACTGTTGCTGAATCACAGAACCTTAGAGGCTGGAAAACACCTTNGCTGTGTCCCCTTGTCCTGTTGCTGGTTGCCTGGGAGAAGAAACCAACCTCCACCTGGCTACAACCTCCCTTCAGGTAGTTGTAGACAGCAATGAGGTCTGCCCTGAGCCTCCTCTTCTCCAGGCTAAACAACCCCAGCTCCCTCAGCCTCTCTGGGCAGCCTGTTCCAGGACTCTGTTACCTTCACAGTAAAGAAGTTTCTCCTCATGTTGAGCTGAAACCTTCTCTGTTCCAGTTTGTAGCTGTTGCTCCTTGTCTTGTTGCTGCTGACCATCACAAAGAGTTTGGCCACAGCCACTTGACACCCATCTCTCAGACATCTGTACACATAGTTGAGATCTCTTCCAGGTCTTCTCTTCTTCCAGGCTAATCAGCCCCAGGGCTCTCAGACTCTCTTCATATGGGAGACGCTCAAGTCCCCCAGTCATTCTTGTGGCTCTCTGCTCTTCCAGCAGGTCCCTGTCTCTCCTGAACTGAGGAGCCCAAAACTGGACACAGTNGGCTCTCAGTCTCTCTTCATATGGGAGACGCTCAAGTCCCCCAGTCGTTCTTGTGGCTCTCTGCTCTTCCAGCAGGTCCCTGTCTCTCCTGAACTGAGGAGCCCAAAACTGGACACAGTATTCCAAGTGTGGTCTCACCAGGGCAGAGGGGCAGAAGAACCTCCCTAGCCCTGCTGACTACACTTTCCCTGATGCACCCCAGGATGCCATTGGCTCTCTTGGCCACAAGAGTACATTGCTGGCCCTTGCACAGCTTGCTGTCGACCAGGACTCCATGGAAATAAAAATGGCAATTCAGAAGATCCCTGCCCCTTAATTAACAATTAACAATTCTACTGCATTTACAACCTGACTTTTTTATCCTCTCTTTTTTTGGGGTGGTTATTTTGGTTTGGATTTGGGGTGGCTTGGTTTTCTTTTTTCCTATTTATTATTTTTCCATGTTTCAGAACTATCAAAACAGCACATTTGACATGAAATTAATACTGGCTGTTTTCCAGGATGACTGGTAAAGCATAAAAGATTTCTCTGTGTCTAGAACTGTAATATATTTCCTTTAAACTGCCACTTATGCAACCTTTGACTGTCACAGCAAAACTGTAAATTTCTTGAAAAAGATAGTGTTAAAACTCTAAATTAAAAGGAAAGTGCAACAACATTTAGCAAGAAGAGAAATGTAGCAAATATGACAAATAAATAAATGCCACAAATTAAATGCTGCTATATTTTCTAAGAAACAGATATGTTATGCATATCCTTCAGCACTGAGTACCTGCAGTGTATTTCTCCAAAGAGAGAAATGCTTAGTTCATTGATACCATACTTTGAAAACTACAGGGCCTGTCTTGCAAGGAAAATGCCCAGATGTGGGCAATATTAATAGCTGAAAAATAAAATAACACTGATTACCTGATGGAACAACTGATGGGCTAGGGAAACAAATCACAAGTCACAACCCAGGCACTCTTAAGCTGTACCTACTGACCATACAGCAAAATAATCAAGCTGTATTTTCATCCTCTATATCAGACCTATAAACCAAATTTTCTCTATCTAATTTGTTTCAGAATGATTATTTGTCAAGAACTAATAAATGAGTTATGTTTCCCTGTAAATAACCCTTACTTATTCTAAGCAGAAACTCGCTACAAAGAAGTCAAATATTTTTTTCATCCTCCTGTGAGAAAAATCCACATTTTCACTACCAGTAGAATACTTATCATGGTTAGTGTTGGTTTACTGTGTTATTTGTGTATGTTTGAAGTGCTGTAGGCCAGAAAAATGGATGTACACCAAATACAGGTTAGCCAAGAAAGGGAATGGCTGAGACAGTGTAAGGCATGATTTAAGATGTTTGAAGTATTAACAGTGGATGTCAATAAGAAACGGTAAGAGACTGAGTTTTCAATGGAGGTAGCTGGTATTGAACAGGATAACAATAAAGCGTTTCTGTCCCCACTGAAGTCAGTAACAAGCTTTCCTCTATCCACAAGAGATTTTTTTCTTTACTGCATTGTTTTTTTTCCCTGTTATAGTTATAGCAGATCAAACAGAATATTGCATGGATACATGTGTGTCCATTAAAGCATCTAGTCCATTTTTGTATTATATATGCACATGATAAAACCTACAAAGTGACCTGAAAAGTCATCTGTAAAACTTTCAGAGCCAGCATACCACTGATGATCTCTCTGGTTTCTGCACCCTTCTATCTATCTGCTTATAAATATTTCTTTCTCTTGTTTATAAAGAAGGTCACAGTGCCACAGGTATTCTGTATCTCCACCTACAAAACCGTGAAATGAATGCCATTTTAAACTCACCTTCATAATATTTGAATCAAAAGATATACAGACAAATAGTTTTCCAATGAAGTAACATTTTGTCAGTGTTTCTATGTGCCATTCCTAACTAATGGCTGTATTAATCATAGAATCAACCAGGTTGATGTATAGACACTGCAGGGAACAACTGATCTCTTTCCAGCAGATGTCTCAGATAAGTAGTAGTGCCCTGAAAGTGCCTGTATCGTTCCATTCATAGAATCACAGAATCAATCAGGTTGGAAGAGACCTCCAAGATCATCCAGTCCAACCTAGCACCCAGCCCTGTCCAATCAACTAAACCATGGCACTAAATGTCCCATCCAGTCTTTTCTTGAACACCTCCAGGGAGGGCAACTCCATCACCTCCCTGGGCAGCCCATTCCAATGCAAATCACTGTGAAGAATTTCCTCTTAACATCCAGCCCGTACCTCCCTTGGCACAACTTGAGACTATGTCCCCCAGAGAAGGGCAATGAGGCTGGTGAGAGGCCTCAAGCACAATCCCTACGAGGAGAGGCTGAGGGAGCTGGGGTTGTTTAGCCTGGAGAAGAGGAGGCTCAGGGGAGACCTTATTGCTGTCTACAACTACCTGAGGGGTGGTTGTAGCCAGGAGGAGGTTGCTCTCTTCTCTCAGGCAGCCAGCACCACAACGAGAGGACACAGCCTCAAGCTGTGCCAGGGGAAATTAAGGCTTGAGGTGAGGAGAAAGTTCTTCACTGAGAGAGTCATTGGCTACTGGAATGGGCTGCCCAGGGAGGTGGTGGAGTCGCCGTCCCTGGGGCTGTTCAAGACAAGGTTGGACGTGGCACTTGGTGCCATGGTCTAGCCTTGAGTTCTGTGGTAAAGGATTGGACTTGATGATCTGTGAGGTCTCTTCCAACCCTGATGATACTATGATATGATATGATATGATCTTGGAGGTCTCTTCTAACCTGGTTGATTCTATGATTTCTCTCTCAATCTTCTGATCTTGACTAAGTTGAACACGGTATCAGCACCACTGTTTTGTCCCTCAGTGAAGACAAGGCAATGCCATCACTTTCCCATGTGAAATAAAGACTCATACATATCTCAGTTGGTGAAAAAAAGGTTTGCCTCGATCAATTTTGCAATGAATGTGTTGAATATTTGCAGTATTAAAGCTACAAACAACCCCACTAATCTAAAAGGAGTAATGAGTGCCAAGCACTTTTTTAAAAAAGGTCCTTGTTATATAGCAAACCAGAGAAGAGCTCAAAGAGTTTATCACAAGATCCTGAACGTTGATGTCCTTTGCATACCACAACTACAAATCAGTCCCTTTAAAAAAAAAACAAACAACTAAGTTAGAGATCATAGAATCATAGAATGGTTTAGGTTGGAAGGGACCTCAAGGATCATCCAGCTCCAACCCCCTGCCA
>WAAF01003696.1:426754-439449 GCA_013400475.1 Tricholaema leucomelas | reverse complement strand
AAAGCCACTCTAAGGTCTCCTCGAAGCCTTCTCTTCTCCAGGCTGCAGAGCCCCAACTCTCTCAGCCTGTCCTCATAGCAGAGCTGCTGCAGCCCTCTGATCATCTTCGTGGCTCTCCTCTGGACCCGCTCCAGCAGTTCCATGTCCTTCTTGTGTTGGGGGCTCCAGAACTGCACACAGTACTCCAGGTGGGGTCTGAGGAGAGCAGAGTAAAGATGATAATGAATAAATTCTTTTCTGATCTTTTTGGTTCGTTTTGTTTCACATGCTGACTCCAAAGGACACATCAGCATTGATGTGCCATCATATTGATTTTAATTTGAGCTTGGCTTCAGGCTTTAGATCATATTTTCAGACTTCATTATAAATAATGATTGGTTTGAGCATGCATCACTTGAGCTTTATGGTGAACAGAGTTAATGGGACTAGGAGCTACTTTAGTTCCTATTACCTTGCTTATCCTGGAGGTTTCTGTCCTCAGGCAATCAAGCTAAAGAGGCATTTGGGTCCTCAGAGGGCATTGTTCCTCTAAAAAGGAAGCTATCAATGATGATGATACTGAAAACACACAGAGAGTACCTATCACCATAACGCCAGTGCCTACTTCTTGAAACTTAAAAGTAAACACAAAAAGCCCTGGTTTTTTGAGGACTTGCCACTAGAGTTTCTCCTTCACTTTTGTCATTAAGCTTAGATAATAATTATCAGTACTCCATATGAACACAAACAGTCCAGCAGATTGCAGATGGAGACACTCTTGTCAAGCCTTTCTTAAGGGGCCTTTCGTGATGGATGGCAAATGGACCTGTTATATGGTGAGCATTGAACAGGCATCTCAGAAGAGTTCAGATAAAAAAGATGCTTGCCATCCCCTGCCAGCAATCAGAAGACTAGTAACAGAGCTTCAGACTCATCTGCATGTTTACACTCACAGAGCTACTGCTGTACAGATTGCTGCTGACAGAGAAAAGCACCAGCAGCCATGGAACAATCACAGGATCGCAGGATGTCAGGGGTTGGAAGAGACCCAAAGAGATCATAGAGACCAATCCTTCTGACAGAACAGGGCCATACAATCTTGCTCAGCTCACAGAGGAACTCATCTAGACAGGCCTTGAAAGTCTCCAGAGAAGGAGACTCCACAACCTCTCTGGGGAGCCTGTTCCAGTGGTCTGTGACCCTCACAGTAAAGAAGTTCCCCCTTGTGTTGAGCTGGAACCTCCTGTGCTGCAGCTTACACCCATTGCTCCTTGTCCTATCCCAGGGAGCAAATGAGCAGAGCCTGTTCCCCCTGTCCTGACCCCAGCCTGCAAATATTTATAAACATTTATTAAATCCCCTCTCAGTCTTCTCTTCTCCAGACTAAACAGCCCCAGGTCCCTCAGCCTCTCCTCATCAGGCAGTGCTCCAGTCTCCTAAACATCCTTGTAGCCCTCCACTGGACTCTCTCCAGCAGATCCCTGACCCTCTTAAACTGGGGAGCCCAAAAGTGAATGCAGTACTCAATATGAGGTCTCACCAGGGCAGAGTAGAGGGGGAAGAGAACATCCCTTGATCTGTTGGACACACTCTTCTTAATACACCCCAGGCCCTCTTGGCCACAAGGACATATTGCTGTCTCATGGATGTTACCCACCAGCACTCCCAGGTCCCTCTCCACAGGGATGCTCTCCAGTAGATCACCTCCCAGCCCGCACTGATGCAGTTTATTATTCTTCCCCAAAGGAATACTAAACAATCCACATATCTGAAGTGCAATCCTTTTTGACTAGGTGACAGTAACCAGACAAATCTTACAGCAGCTGTTGCCCTCAAGTTTCCTCACCATGGTGACAAGTTTCTTATATAAAGCTCTCACAGTCATTTCAAATAATTTTCTTTGGCAATTAACACAGCTGAGGCAAATAACAAATGGGAAATACACCATCAATAACATATATCTGAAAACCACTTAGGCATGGATAAATCCAACCAATCAATTATATCTTCGAAGGTGCTGAGTAATTCCCAAAGTCTGTCTCCCTGTAGAAAGGTGCAGGACAATACACTCCACACTTAGAAAATTTAATTTAATTCTTGTATTCAGGTACACTGGAACTGGGTCATGCAGGTATTAGATGTGAAGGAAGCACTGGAGTCAGCCTCTCATGACATGAACAAAACCATACTGTTTCTTGAACTCTTTCAGTAGTTTCATAGAAGGTCTGAATGACCTTTGAGAAGAAGGGAGAAGAACAAACTTTATAGGCTCAATATTAGGAGGAAGTTCTTCACAGAGAGAGTGATTTGCCTTTGGAATGGGCTGCCCAGGAAGGTGGTGGAGCCATTGTCCCTGGAGCTATTCAAGAAAAGACTGCATGAGGCACTTTGTGCCATGATCTAGTTGACTGGCTAGGGCTGGGTGCTAGGTTGGACTGGATGATCTTGGAGGTCTCTTCCAACCTGGCTGATTCTATGATTCTATGATTTTTTTATGTCTCATACTAGACAGCTCTTCTAGCTCTTGTGATCTTTCCAAAAGGAAGAAGATGAATTATCTTATTAGAGTTCTTATGGCTTCCATCACAGTGCCATAGCAGTTTCTAATGACAGCTAAAAAGGCCTTTCAAATCCAGGTTGTCTGATCTTGATTATAAGTATGCACTAATTTTCCATATTTGAAATGTGTAACATTTATAGCCTGTGAAACCAAAGGCAGGATGCTGATGAGGAGATCCTTCACATAACACAACATTGAATCTACTTCATAGATCATCCAGTTCCAACCCACTTGCCATGGGCAGGGCCACCTCCCACTAGGCCAGGTAGATCAATGTATCATCCAACCTGGCTTTGAACACCTCCAGGGAGGAGGCATCCACAATATCCCCAAGTAACCTCTTCCAGTGCCTCACCAGCCTTGTTATATAGAATTTCTTTCTAATATCTAGTCTAAAACTACCTTCCTCAAGCCTCAAACCATCCCCTCTCATCTTATCACTACAATCTCCTGTAAAAAGTCCCTTCCCAGCTTTCTTGTAGGCCCCTTTCAGTTACGGGCAGGCCACCATAAAGTCTGTTCAGAGCCTTCTGTTCTCCAGGTTGAACAGCCCCAACTCTCCAAATGATCAATTCCTTTTCAGTGCTTCAAGATTAACAGCAACACCTGAGCAAAGAATACAGCATCACTTTGCACAGGCATCCCACGACATTGGGGGAAACTTCTGGCTATGACCTTTCTCACAAACATCTCTCCTGCCTTTCCAATTACTGCATTGTTTCCAGAATACTGGCACCAGCGCTCCCATCTAGATTAAATAGCATAGAACAGGGAAGAGATATTAATGATACCAACAACAACGAAACTGAAATAATTTGCCATGGTTTAGAGCTGTGTTATAATGTGTAATAGACTTTTTAATAACATGAAATGAGACTGATTTATAAAATTTCTAGAATGACATCTGAAAAAGGCTTAGATAGGCTGGTAAAAAACAAACGGCAATTCATGTATCTTCCACGTTGGCTGTGGCAGTGATTTACTGTGTTGTCTGCAATGCTAAATATACATCATAAATCCCTCCAACAGAAGCCTTATTATATTCATCCATCTCTTCCCTGTGAGCTAACAATTTCTTCTTTCATGAGCTTTATTGTATAAAAAGGAACTCATTATATAAAATAAAATGCAGGCTAAAGCCAGCGATGTTACATTAACCTAACGAGGGTTTTATCTGAAGAACCCATACTGGAGATACCCTGTGGTTATGTTATTGTTAAAGACTATTTATCGAGTGGCAGTGGGCCAGCTCTTCTTGTGTAAGATAAAATGATACACAGCTCTTTATAGATCTACATCAACTGATCAGTTTTCAGCTTTGGTATAAAATATGACATACAGTCTCATATGCAGTACAACTCGGAAAGGCCTCAGCAGTTTGTAAAGGAGCATGGCTAGGGGGAATGGTAATTTACTGACTGAGACAGTATGAACTAATTAGAAGAGAAAGGCAAATGGCACCTTAATGAACAATTAATATCAGTGTTAAGAGGGTCTCATTTCAGTCAGCTGACAATGAAAATTCAGCCCAATGAAGTTCACGTTTGGTGTTTTTGAAGCACCTTGTCCACTGCTCAGCAGGTGGATAATGGCACTACGATGGGGACAACCTTTTACTCTCAGCAGCATCCCACCACTTACTGTCCTGTGAAGACAATTTCATCAGCCACTAGAAGAATGAAAACTGAAACCCTACTCCTTTTTCTATGAAAGCAAGCAGAAATGATAAGCACATTTCCCTCTTAGAAGCAGCAACCTGATCACCGATGAAACCATCGTTCTCTTTCTTCTCTTGACAGAACAAAGAGACATTTAACCTACTCTAGTCTGAAGGCACAGAGAAAATTATCAAGGTGACATACAAGCAGACACCATAAATAATCTACTTCCATAGTCTTATGCAAGATACAAAAGTGTGTGGCTGATGCTTTGGAACCAGAGGGCCATCCACTGATGCAGTGCTGAACGGCTGCTCACTGGTAATGGCTGGGAGAAGGTGGCATTAGACTCAACAGCATCAAACACATGTTTGGGGAAGATGTCAGAAGGAAACTACAATCAATGACCATCATCCAGATCAGAGAGAGCTGAGTCATAATACAGTTCAGAGATGGGCTTGCTCCTCAAAACTCACATTTCAGGCAGGCAATTACACAAAAATCATAAGGTGGCTACGTATCAGAAGACCTGAGGAATTAGATTCTAATTATCACAGAATGTCAGGGTCTGGAAGGGACTTCCAAAGTTCATCCAGTCCAACCTCCCTGCCAGAGCAGGATCTCCTATACCAGATCACCCAGGAACACATCCAGACAGGTTTTTAATATCTCCAGAGAGATATTAAAAGGAGACTCCAAAACCTCACTGGGCAGCCTGTTCCAGGCTTCTGCCAAGCTTACAGGGAAAAAAAATCCTCCTCATGTGTAAATGAAACTTCCTATGCCTCAGCTCCCACCCATTGCCCCTTGTCCTGTCATTGGACATCATCCAGCAGAGTCTGGCTCCAGCCTCTTGGCACTCACCCTTTATGTATTTATAAACATTGATGAGGTCACTTCTCAGTCTCCACTTCTCCAAGCAGCACAGCCCCAGCTCTTTCAGGCTCTCCTCGTAACAGAGATGTTCCATTACTTTCAGCGTCTTTGTGCCTCTGCAGGGGACTCTCTTAAGCAGTTCTATGTCCCTCTTGAACTGGGGGGCCCAGGACTGGACACAGCACTCTGGAAGCAGCCTCATGAGGGCAGTGTAGAGGGGCAGGGGAACCTTTCTGCTTTAGATCTGTACTACCTATTTGTTTGTTCCACTGAGTTTCTTACGTTGCTGAGGCAGCTGGCAATGACTGTAAACATTCCTCCACTGCTTATGTGGCTGCTTTTGATGAGTTTCTAGGCTAATGCTGCACAACTGACTTGGGCAAGATGCACTTCTATAGGATTTTGGAATCAGAAGTGGATGATCAGGCACATGTTTTAATCTCATCACAGTCCCAAACTGCGCCAGGGCAGGTTTAGGCTGGACACTAGGAAGAAATTCTTCACAGAGTGATTGCCCATTGGAAGGGGCTGTCTGGGGAGGTGGCAGAGTCACCATCCCTGGAGGTGTTTAAAAAGAGGCTGGATGAGGCACTTAGTGCCATGGTTTAGTTAAATAGAAGGGTTAGGTGATAGGTTGGGCTCGATGATCCTAGTGGTCTTTTCCAACCTGGTCAATTCTGTGATTCTGTGATCACAGTTTATAGGGAAACATTACAAAGCCACAAGAGGTCTGCACATACCAATTCCAAAATGAAAAATCCTTGCCTTTTAAATTGTCTCAGGAGGTAGATCACATGCTTCATTGAAGGACAGATTTCAAATTTACTTTTAAATACGTGTCTAGGAGTTATTGGGAAGGAGATTTGATGACTACACTGCAGAACAATTTTGATTTGTTGATGAGTTTTTAATTGAAAAGAAAGCTAATGATGTTTCTGGCAGCGACAGCAAGGCAATCACTTCATTCATTAAAAATGGTTTCTTATTAGATCTTGAAAACAACAGCAACAACAACAACAAATAATCCTAGCAGGGCACCTATCTGTATTTAACTTTGGGTGTTTGAGAGTCATTTCCTTTTGACAGAAGCCATCTCATAAAGATGAGGGGGTTTGTGATTCTTTTCTAAAGCAAAAGGGAATGACCTACAGATAAGGACACCAAAACAGAGTAATTCTTATATTTCATCTTTTAACAGTTCTTATTTTTCATACCTCCTGCAACACAGAAATGAAATGAACTAATCTGATGGTTCTGAATGGGTTTAAGCCATGCTCTTACTTTCCTATCTAATTCCCTTCTGTATGTTGCTTGCAATTTCTCTTTATTCTATGTTCCCTGAATGATGAAGCCTAAAGACTGATACTGAATATCCAAAGCACACATATACCAATCACGATTTATTCCTGTTTCCAGTAGCTAAATTATAGTTTTACCTTGCCCCTGAAGATAAGGAGAGAATACAGCAATTAGTATATCCCAGATTTTTCTCTCCCATGGCACAAATACATACTGAAATTCTATGTGCACAGCTGAGATTGTCAGTATAGGTATCTGATGCAAAGTCGTGTAAGCAGAATGATACATATTGGCTTCACACAGACCAAACACATAAAGAAGGAAAGCAGGAGACAAAATTATATCTGTTTATAATACAGAGAAGTGTTATGGGAATAGCCTTGCTAACCTTCTCCACTTAAACTTGCACAGCTTATGTAAGACAATTCATACAGACTTTTTTTTTTCCCCTGAAGAAAGACTTCTTTCTTCTTGTATTGCTACAAAATTGCCACTAAAAGCCAAATAAAAAGGCTTCGAACACTGCAATATCCAACTTTCAGTTGCTGTTCAATTCGAGGTTCCCAGTATTCTGCCAAAAAATTACTTCCAGCACTTCTCAAAAACTTCAGCTTTATAGTAGACATTATATCACTTTATTTGGCAATTACCTCACCTGTGTGTCTATTCCTCTTCTTACTATATTTCAAATAAATTAGAAAACAAAACTAAAACCATAAGATAACTGTGCAATCTGCTGTGCCACAAATTAGAACTGCTCTCAAAAGAGAGGTGGGGTGCAAAATTGCTGCTTTTACTGTTACAGTTGCATGTTCAAGGCTCCAATGCCTCTCAAAGGACTTAATAAGAACAGCAAACTTTATTATACCTAAACAAATTTTAAAAAGGAGGAAAGAAAGCTTCTCATCTCCCAGAAAGAGAAGGGCAAGACTGGGAACAAGAAGTGGGATCGTTAACTTAAATGCGAAGGACAACAAAAACATTCCCCAAACAACTCAGAAGTCCAAGCACATAGATTATAAATAAACTGCAAAGAAGTCAACAACATTATTCCAAGTATGTGCTTACTCACTGCCATTTGTCTCTCAGTTCATCTCCTCCCTTGACTGCTTTCACTTACTGCAGCTTTTTTTTCCCCACAAATAAGAAACAATGATTACTGGGACAGGGATTCCTCCTATTTTATCACTTCCAAAGTTATGGGCACAGCAGGTTCCTAACGCCTGGCCACAGTCCCCCCAGGTGCTGTTGCAATAAGTATACTATCATTCTAGGGAAAAGCAATTAAATAACTAGTGCAAAACTAAACCCACACCTTTTAAAAGTATGCCTGAGTATCTCTGCCATTAAAATATGCTTGTTCTCTAATATCATAGAATCATAGAATAGTTTAGGTTGGAAGGGACATCAAAGCTCATCCAGTTCCCTCCCCTAGGCAGGGACTCCTCCCACTAGAACAGGTCACTCAAGAACTCATCCAACCTCGCCTTGAACAACTCCAGGGAGGGAGCAGCCACAACCTCCCTGGGCAACCTGTGCCAGTGTCTCATCACCCTCACTGGAAAGAACTTCTTCCTAACATCTAGGTTCAATCTCTCCTTTGCCAGTTTAAACTCATTACTCCTCATCCTGTCATTACAAGACCTTTTAAACAGTCCCTGCCCAGGTCTCCTGTAGACCCTTTCAGATACTGGAAGGCTGCTATAAGGTCTCTTCTCCAGGCTGCAGAGCCCTAACTCTCATAGCCTGTCCTCACAGCAGAGCTGCTCCATCCCTCTGAGCATCTTCGTGGCCTCCTCTGGACTCACTCCAGCAGTTCCATGTCCTTCTTGTGTTGGGGGCTCCAGAACTGCACACAGTACTCCAGGTGGGGTCTGAGGAGAGCAGAGTAAAGGGCAGAATCCTCTCCCTTGGCCATGCTGGTCTTGCTACAGCCCATGGTTGCTACAGGACATGGTTGCTGTCTGGGCTCTGCACACACTGCCGGCTCATGTTCAGCTTTGCATCAACCACAATACTGCTTATTCTAAGCTCACAAGGAGGACTTTCATTTCCCTCTATCTCACAGGTTTCAAAGAACACTGGAGCAAATAAATGCTTGCAATAAAAAACACATGAAAAGTTTTCTCATGCCTGTTGTTGTGTTGGCTTACCACATGCTCAGGATAGGATTATTCTCACCTAGCCTTAGACCTGTGCAGTACAGATACCTACATCTGAACCCCAGTTTCTCTGGTAGTCAACAAAAATGTATAGACACTGCAGGGAACAAGTGGTCTCTTTCCAGCAGATGTCTCAGATAAGTAGTAGTGCCCTGAATGTGCCTGTATCGTTCCATTCATAGAATCATAGAATCAATCAGGTTGGAAGAGACCTCCAAGACCATCCAGTCCAACCTATCACCCAGCCCTATCCAATCAACTAGACCATGGCACTAAGTGCCTCATCAGTCTTTTCTTGAACACCTCCAGGGAGGGCAACTCCACCACCTCCCTGTGCAGCCCATTCCAATTCACTGTAAGGAAAATACAGTGTGTTAGTTTGAGTCTAACTGGAATATTTTAGTGAGAGAAATTAGATTATTGGCTGTGAAAAGGAAACAGTGGTGATGTCTACTTCATTCATAGGCTTGCTGAGATATATAAAACCAAGAACATAAATATAGATAACACAGTCGTGTGTCTCTGGGTGCCTGTACTTTTCTCCCTGGCCTGCTTTCTGTGTAACTAATCCTTCTGCTTTCTAACTCCCTTGGCCGATCCTCTAAGCTCACCTTGCACATAAGGCAAAGTTTGGGATAGGGTAGGGGGGTGGAAAGAATGTGGAAGGGTGGTTGGGAGCCCCTCCTGGGGACTCTGCTTTCTAGGAGGGCTGTTGTGTTTCTGTATCACCTTTAACTCGTATATACATTTCTGTATATAGCTGTATATATTGTAAATATCTGCTTGTATATTGTGCTAAGCTGTGACTATAAAGCTTCATTCTTAATTTCCAGATGGCTGAGTCTAGTCTGAGTGATTTCATAAGGGGGAGTGGGGGCAGGTAACACATAGCGTTATCATCCCAGGCTCAGGGGTGACCTTATTGCTGTCTACAACTACCTGAGGGGTGATTGTAGCCAGGGGGAGGTTGCTCTCTTCTCTCAGGTGGCCAGCGCCAGAACGAGAGGACACAGCCTCAGGCTGCGCCAGGGGAAGTTTAGGCTCGAGGTGAGGAGAAAGTTCTTCACTGAGAGAGTCATTGGACACTGGAATGGGCTGCCCAGGGAGGTGGTGGAGTCACCGTCCCTGGAGCTGTTCAAGGCAGGATTGGACGTGGCACTTGGTGCCATGGTCTAGCCTTGAGCTCTGTGGTAAAAGGTTGGACTTGATGATCTGTGAGGTCTCTTCCAACCCTGATGATACTGTGATACTGTGATAAATGTCTACACTGACATCTAGATTCACTAAAAGGAATTCTTCACCAGAAAAGCTAACATTTCTCAATGATTTTTATAGATAATTTGTAAACAGAAAGAAAGAATAATCTCAGCACAACCATGTTATCAGAACAAAGTATTCCTATACCTCCACTAAGGAACAAACTATGGATAATGGCCTTGCTGCAATGACCTGCATGTAAAACATTTATTTGCTTACAGGTTTTACTGAAGGATTGCAACCAACTGGTACATTTTTCACAAATGGGCTAGAAGCAGGATTATTTGTTCAAATACAGAGTTCATCAGAAGGAGTTAAAGCACTTTTATGAATCTGCTTTTCACAACTTCCCTGCCAAAAGGAGATTATGACAGTTTTACAGATGGGTACATTTAAGTACAGAAATATGAAGTGTAAAACCTGGCTAACAGGGCAAGTTATCAGCAAAGCTAGGTAAGTACCAATTTTCCTTTCTGTCCTGTTCTCTGAATGTGATGTGACAATGACTGTCTGGAAATGATACTTAGCAGAGTCTCCCTCTTTAAAAACAGGAAAAAAAAAGGAAAAAAAAAAAGAAAAAAAAAGCAGCCAAGCTTTTCCCTTTCCCAAGATTTAGGTAACTGTATCCTTTGATACTTACATATGAGATCAGAACCAGTTCACCAAATTCACATGCTTTGAATCATCTTTCAAACTGATTCATAAAGCATGAGAAAACCAATTCACTGACCTCAACTGCATGATGACTGTGGTAAACTTCACCAGTTTCACTTTGTGATGCTCTTCTACTTGAATAGCAAATACACTCTGCCTCCCTTTGTGTTTGAATGACATCCACAAAAAATGAAGTTGTTTGCTGGATTTGAGTTCATAAGTCACTCCTCAAAACACTATTTTTTCTCCCTCTCACCCTGTACTGGGTCATTAGAGTAAGTTATGCTGGGAAAGCTTTGCTTAGTCAAAATAAAGGATGTTGAATTTCAATGGCATCCTAGCCTACATCAAGAACAGTATGACCAGCATGACCAGGGAAGTCATTCTGCTCCTGTACTCAGCACTGGTTGGGCCACACCTTGAGTACTGTGCTCAGTTCTGGGCCCCTCAGTTTAAGAAAGCTGTTGAGGTGCTTGAATTTGTCCAGAGAAGGGCACTAAGGCTGGTGAGGGGTCTGGAGCACAGCCTTGTGAGCAGAGGCTGAGGGAGCTGGGGGTATTCAGTCTGGAGAAGAGGAGGCTCAGGGCAGACTCTCTATAACTACCCGAAGGGAGGTTGTAGCCAGGTGGGGTTGGTCTCTTCTCCCAGGGACAGAACAAGAGGACACAGCCTCAAGCTGCGCCAAGGCAGGTTTAGGCTGGATGTTAAGAGTGATTGGCATTGGAATGGGCTGCCCGGGAGGTGGTGGAGTCACCATCCCTGAAGGTGTTTAAGAGTCTGGATGAGGCACTTGGTGCTATGTTTTAGTTAATTAGAAGGTGTTGGGTGATAGGCTGGACTCAACGATCTCAAAGTCTTTTCCAACCTGGTTAATTCTGTGTGGTTCATAGCAAATACATTCTAAGTGAAATACAATTCCAAACCAAACCATAAACCATTTTACACTGCTGCCTGCAAAACACTGTTAGGGTATGCTGTTACACACTGGAATACCTACTTATTGCCTGGTCAGTTTGTATTTCACCTGTGCCCACACAGACAGAACTCTGGTGTAAAAAGCAAAGACCTCCCAGGCTGCAGTGGCTCTCTGCCTGCATTGCTGACCCCCCTCTGAAATTGTGGTATCTGCTGTGGTCAGTAATAGGAAGGAATTCCAAGGGGATTCCTCTGTTTTGCTGTTATTATTAATTTACCTTTCCCATTCTCAAATGAAAACATTTGTCTTTCACCACATAAGACTTTAATAAAAAATTATCTTTCTATTTACTCTTTTCCAGCATAACACAATATAGAGAAAGTGTGAAAATGTTTGGATTTGGGTTTTTTCAGAAGAAAAAAAAAACATTTAATATATAATCTTCTATTCTTTCAGTTATTCACTTTATTTCTGATAAGCTTCATTTGAAATTCAAAGCAGACTGTCAAAGTTCTCTGCTATCCTAGATCCATGCACTAGAGAATTCCAACTTTAGTTGAATTTCAATATGATTCAAGCTTAAGAGAATGAAATGGTCACAGGATGCTAGGGGTTGGAAGGAACCTCCAGAGATCATCTAGTCCAACCGCCCTGTCAGAGCAGGAACATAGAATCAGGTCACACAGGAACACATTCAGACAGAGCTGTAAAGTCTCCAGAGAAGGAGACTCCACAACCTCTCTGGGCAGACTGTTCCAAAGTTCCGTCACCCTTACAGTCAAGAAGTTCTTCCTCATATTGAGGTGGAACTTCCTGTGCTGTAGTTTACAGCCACTGCCCCTTGTCCTATCCGAAGGCACAATTGAGAAGAGTTTGTCCCCTTCCTCTTGACCCCCAGCCCTCAGATATTGATAAACACTGATTCGATCTCCTCTAAGTCTTCTCTTCACCAGGCCAAACAGCCCCAGATCCCTCAGCCTCTCCTCACAGGGCAGTGCTCCAGCCCCTTCATCATCTTTATAGCCCTCCCTTGGACTCTCTCCAATAGATCTCTGTCCTTGCTGAACTGGGGAGCCCAAAACTGAACACTGTGTTTCAGGTGAGGTCTCACCAGGGCAAAGTAGAAGGGAAGGAGAACCTCCCTAGATCTGCTGGCCATAGTCTTCTTAATCACAGTATCACCAAGGTTGGAAGAGACCTCATAGATCATCAAGTCCAGCCCATTACCACAGAGCTCAAGGCTAGACCATGGCACCAAGTGCCACGTCCAATCCTGCCTTGAACAGCTCCAGGGACGGCGACTCCACCACCTCCCTGGGCAGCCCATTCCAGTG
>WAAF01003696.1:395757-425474 GCA_013400475.1 Tricholaema leucomelas | reverse complement strand
GAAGTGCAGAGCAAAGTGACTTTATCTAATGTTTTGCTTTTCCTTTCTACACATCTCAGCAAGACTGTGAGGGAAGTAGACATCACCATTGTTTTCATTTCTCAGCCTATGATCTAATTCTTCTCACCAAAACATACCAGCTAGGCTCAAACTAGCACACTGTATCTTCAAAGGACTTCAAGATTTAGGCTGAGAGTAATTTAAATGGTGAAATGCTAAGCTGAGGATCAGTACTGAGAATGCTATACATGAGAAAAATGCAACTGTCCATCACAAGAGTGAAGCTCATTGGGCAACAGGCAAAGTGGTCCTAGGGTTGGTCTAAAAATTCATAGAATACCGAAGAACTACCACAAGTTTCACCACTCTCTGCAATTTGACTCTCTACAACTACTGGAAGAGAGATAGCAGGGAGCTGGGAGTTGATCTCTTCTGCCTAATAAAAGGTGATAGGATGAGAGGAAATGGCATCAAGATGCACCAGGGACAGTTTAGGCTGAGTGTTAGAAGCAACCACTGAAAGAGATCTTAAACACTGGAACATATTCCCTAGGGAGGTGATTCAGAACCCATTCTTGAAGGTGTTTAAAAGATGCAGAGATGTAGTGCTGAGGACATAGTTCAGCACCAGAGCTGGTAGGGTCAGACAGTGGTTGGACTTGATGATCTTGAAGGCCTTTTCCAATCAAAATGACTTTATGATCCTATGACTTCCTGTTCCAAGATCAAGAAATATTTTTAACCCTAATTTCTCAGATCTACACAGCACATTGCACACAACTGAAACACAGAAGCAATACAGTACCCAGCTGTGTTCCCAGGCAAGAGAGAAGGTGTGAGAGAGGAAGAAAGATATGGATGGATGGACACCTGCATACAGAACATGTAATACTTCAGTGTACTCATAAAAACTGTTTGGATATCAAGACAAAAGGTGCAGAACAAAAATGCTGCAGAAACCAAGCAATTTAGAGGTTTTTGGTAATCTCTAAGACACAGATGTACAAATACCTGCCCATGGATGTCACTAGACTTACAGACAGTTTGGCCTTGCAAATGCTGCAGCAGATGGATTTAGTCAATTACACAGGTAACATTTGATCTCTTGCAGAAACAGCATCCTACAGTTAATTTGTCAAAGAGGGATAACAACTACAGAGATGTGTCTTACATCATCGTTACTCCACCAGACGAACTGCTCAGAC
Organism: Tricholaema leucomelas; assembly: GCA_013400475.1. Lineage (NCBI taxonomy): Eukaryota > Metazoa > Chordata > Aves > Piciformes > Lybiidae > Tricholaema lacrymosa > Tricholaema leucomelas. The sequence continues at coordinate 424,269 of WAAF01003696.1, read as the reverse complement.
ACTAGTCTTACTTGGAGAACATTTATTTGAAGCTTTAAAGTGTTTCTTCTGACAGACTCTATCTGCAGAAGCAACTGTCATAACCACAAGACTATAAATGCTGTCTCCCAAAGAGCAATCCCTAAATCAGTATTTACAAGTAAGCTACGAAAGGTCTCCAAAAAAGTCTAATGCTGCAATATTGAAATATGTAATTTGCTCCCTTGAAAGTCTTATCAGACAATAAATATTAGTTCACATAAAATTATCCAATTAGGAGGAAAAGAAGTTTACAAATAATTTTCTCAAAGGCTTTTGCTTATGTTTTCTCCTCTAGTTAGATATCATCAAAACCATCATTGGTAACTCATGATCTCATTTCTGAGAGCACATTTCAGCTTACAAAACAAGGTTGCAGGATTGCTAAGTATTTTTCCCCCCTAGAACTTTCAATTTTTTCTACAGATAAGTAGAAATTATTGGAGAGCACTGGAACAAAAATAACATGACACAAAGCAAAGAACAAAATACTTCATGTGACGCAACTGAGATGAGCCTCAATCCATGAACACAAGAGAGGCTGAGGGAGCTGGGGTTGTATAGCCTGGAGAAGAGGAAGTTCAGGGGTGACCTCTTGCTGTCTACAACTACCTGAAGGGAGGTTGTAGCCAGGTGGGGGTTGATCTCTTCTGTTAGGCAACCAGCAACAGAATGAGGAGGCACAGTTGCAAGTTGTTGCAGGGAAGGTATAAGCTGGATGTTAGGAGGAAGTTCTTGCCAGAGAGAGTGATTGCCATTGGAATGGGCTGCCCAGGGAGGTGGTGGAGTCACTGTCCCTGGGGGTGTTCAGGAAAAGACTGGATGAGGCACTTAGTGCTACGGTCTAGTGGACTGGATAGGGCTGGGTGCTAGGTTGGACTGGATGATCTTGGAGGTCTCTTCCAACCTGGTTGATTCTATTCCATTCTATTCCTATTCTATTCTATTCTATTCTATTCTATTTTTGGGGTCACATTCCCAAGATAGTAGCTGAATATGCGCCAGCAGTGTGCCCAGGTGGCCAGGAGAGCCAATGGCATCCTGGCCTGTATCAGGAGCAGTGTGGCCAGCAGGAAAAGAGAGGTTATTCTTTCCCTGTACTCAACACTGGTCAGGCCACACCTTGAGTACTGTGTCCAGTTCTGAGGTCTTCAATTCAAAAGAGATATTGAGGTACTGGAATGTGTCCAGAGAAGGGCACCAAAGCTGGCAAGAGGCCTGGAACACAGCCTTGTGAGGAGAGGCTGAGGGAGCTGGGTTTGTTTAGCCTGGAGAAGAGGAGCCTCAGGAGTGACCTCATTTCTGTCTGCAACTACCTGAAGGGAGGCTGTAGCCAGGTGGAGGTTGGTCTCTACAAGGGGAACACAGTCTCAAGCTGTGCCTGGGGAGGTTTATAGTCTGGATGTTAGGAGGGAGTTCTTCACAGTGAAAGTGATTTGCCATTGGAATGGGCTGCCCAGGGAGGTGGTGGAGTCACTGTCTCTGGGGGTGTTCAAGAGCACTTAGTGCCATCGTCTAGTTGACTGGATAGGGCTGGGTGATAGGTTGGACTGGATGATCTTGGAGCTTGGAGGTCTCTTCCAACCTGGTTGATTCTATTCTATTCTATTCTACTTAGCTACAGGAGAATTGGGGGTGTGAAAAAAAGCTGCAGTTTTTTTTATAGTCATGGTGTTTGGATCATTGATTCACGCTACTCAGTCACTTACAGACACACGAATTTGCACTGTAAGGTGAACAAGAAGCATGTAGACTCAAGTGTTCCCTTCCCCTACACTCCAATAGTCATTTATACAGCTGTCACCATATGCAGCATGACTCAAACTTGGTGCACAGACAAAACACCAGGTTTTGATGGGCTTGCAAACCCAGTTTTAACAAGAGTAGTCTTTCCCATGGAAAGTCTCAAAGCTATGATGAAGCAGCATTTCCTCACAATGAATTTGAGGACTTTACATCAACTCTACTGACACCTCACAGGAAACTTTTTTGGAAGGGCTGTTGAACCGATGTGCTTACATACTCTTGTTCTAAATACCTGGGCTATGAATGAATCACAGAATCACAGAACTTTAGAGATTGGAAGGGACCCTCAGAGATCATCGAGTCCAAACCTCCTTGCCAAGGCAGCATCACCCAGGGTAGTTCACACAGGAATGCATCCAGGCAGGTTTTGATAATCTTCAGGGAAAGAGACCCCACAACCTCTCTGAGCAGCCTGTTCCAGGGCTCTGTCACCCTCACTCTAAAGAAGTTTCTCCTCATGTTGAGGTGAAACCTTCTGTGTTCCACTTTGTAGACATTACTCCTTGTCTTATTGGTGCTGACCACCAAAAGGAAAATACAAGCATTGTAACTCTGTGACCCACTGACTCAGTCAATGGTGTCTTGTGATGTTTTTCACATACAGCCAAACAAATGCATGCCTAGCTTGAACTTAATCATGCCACTGAAGCCTGCGTGGATGAATAGGGAGCTCCTGGACACACTTAGGCACAAAAGGAAAGCCTACAGAGAGTGGAAGCAGGGACAGGGAACCTGGGATGAATACAGAGAAATTGTCCGTACAGCCAGAGCTCAGGTTAGGAAAGCTAAAGCACAGCTGGAACTGAATCTGGCTAGGGACATCAAGGGGAACAAGAAGAACTTTTTCAGGTATATCAGTGAGAAAAGGAGGACCAGGGATAATGTGGGACCCTTCCAGATGGGAAAGGGAGAGCTGGCGACAAGGGATGTGGATAAGGCTGAGGTGCTCAATGCCTTCTTTGCCTCGGTCTTCAATGGCAAGGACCCCAACCGTGATGTCCGAGTCACAGGGGATGAAAATAAGGCCTGGCAGAAGGAAGCTCTGCCCACTGTAAATGAAGATCATGTTCGTGAGCACCTAAGGAATCTGAATGTGCACAAATCCATGGGGCCTGACGAGATCCACCCACGGGTCCTGAAGGAAGTGGCAGATGAAGTTGCTAAACCACTGTCCATTGTGTTTGAAAGGTCATGGCAGACTGGTGAAGTTCCTGCTGACTGGAAAAGGGCGAACATAACACCCATCTTCAAGAAAGGGAAAAAGGATGACCCTGGAAACTACAGACCAGTCAGTCTCACTTCTGTGCCTGGAAAGATCATGGAGCAGATCCTCCTGAAGGCTCTGCAAAAGCAAATGGAAAACCAGGCAGAGGTGACTGGCGGCAACCAGCATGGCTTCACTAAGGGCAAATCATGCCTGACAAATTTGGTGGCTTTTTATGATGTAGTCACAGCTGCAATGGACAGGGGAAGGGCAACTGACGTCGTCTACCTAGACCTGAGTAAGGCATTCGACTCTGTCCCACATGACATCCTGGTCACCAAACTGGAAAAGCACAAACTGGATGGGTGGAGCACTCACTGGATAAGGAATTGGCTGGATGGTCGCATGCAGAGAGTGGTGATCAATGGCACAATGTCCACCTGGCGACCGGTGACAAGTGGTGTTCCTCAGGGGTCAGTGCTGGGACCAGTGCTCTTTAACATCTTTGTCAGTGATATGGACAGAGGAATTGAGTGCACCCTCAGCAAGTTTGCAGATGACACCAAGCTGTGTGGCACAGCTGACTTGCTGGAGGGCAGGGATGCCATCCAGAGGGACCTGGACAGGCTGGAGAGGTGGGCCCAGGCCAACCTCATGACGTTTAACAAGGCCAAGTGTAAGGTCCTGCACCTGGGTCGGTGCAATCCCAGGCACAGATACAGGCTGGGTGATGAATGGCTGGAGAGCAGCCCTGAGGAAAAGGACCTGGGGGTCTGGGTCGACGAGAAGCTCAACATGAGCCGGCAGTGTGCACATGCAGCCCAGACAGCCAACCGTGTGCTGGGCTGCATCAAGAGAAGTGTGGCCAGCAGGGCAAGGGAGGTGATTCTCCCCCTTTACTCTGCTCTCGTCAGACCCCACCTGGAGTACTGTGTGCAGTTCTGGAGCCCCCAACACAAGAAGGACATGGAACTGCTGGAGCGGGTCCAGAGGAGAGCCACGAAGATGATCAGAGGGCTGCAGCAGCTCTGCTATGAGGACAGGCTGAGAGAGTTGGGGCTCTTCAGCCTGGAGAAGAGAAGGCTTCGAGGAGACCTTATAGTGGCTTTCCAGTATCTGAAGGGAGCCTACAGGAAAGCTGGGGAGGGACTCTTTACACGGTCTAGTAATGTTAGGACGAGGGGGAATGGGTTTAAGCTGGAAGAGGGGAGATTCCGACTGGATGTTAGGAGGAAGTTCTTTACAGTGAGGGTGGTGAGACACTGGAACAGGTTGCCCAGGGAGGTTGTGGCTGCTTCCTCCCTGGAGGCATTTAAGGCCGGGCTGGATGTGGCCTTGGGCGAGCTGCTCTAGTGGGAGGTGTCCCTGCCTATGGCCAGGGGTTGGAGCTGGATGATCCTTGAGGTCCCTTCGAACCTAAACCATTCTATGATTCTATGACTTAGAAAAAAAACATTTACATTTTGCAGGCTTTGAATGCACCCTCTAATTGTATAGTTCATTAACATTTACCTTTTTGAATAATAAAGCGCTCTCTTTTTACTGGAACCTTTGTTTTTGGGGTCACATTCCCAATATTCAACACATTAGCACGTACATGACTTTATGATCATTTATTTGCCAAGGTCAACAATTTTGGGAAGGCTCCAAAGTATTAGTACTTGAGTAAAGACCAATTTTAATGATTCTGCAAGACTTGAGCATCACCACGACATACACACACACACAGCTGTGCATGGATGTAATTCACCTGGAGTACTGTGTATAGTTCTGGAGCCCCCAATACAGGAAAGACATTGGACTGTTGGAGAGAGTCCAGAGGAGGCCACAAAGATGTTCAGATGGCCACAGCAACTCTGAGGACAGGATATGAGAGTTGGGCCTCTGCAGCCTGGAAAAGTGAAGGCTTTGAGGAGACCTTGGAGTGGCCTTCCAGTGTCTGAATGGGCTACGGGAAGGCTGGGGAGGGACTATTGAAAAGGTCTTGTAATGACAGGAGGAGGAGTAATGAATTTAAACTGGTATAGGGGAGATTTAAACTGGAAGTTAGGAAAAAGTTCTTCATAGTGAGAGTGACGAGACACTGGCACAGGTTGCCCAGGAAGGTTGTGGCTGCTCCCTCCCTAGAGGTGTTCAAGGTCAGGTTGGATGAGGCCTTGAGCGACCTGTTCTAGTGGGAAGTGTCCCTGCCTATGGCAGGAGGTTGAAACTGGATGATCTTTGAGGTCCCTTCCAATTGAAACCATTCTATGATTCTAAAATAACATTTAATTTTCACAGGCTTTGAATGCACCCTCTAATTGTATAGTTCATCAACATTTACCTTTTGAATAATAAAGCATTTTCTTTTTAACAGAACTGCACTTCAGCCACAACAACCCCAAGCAACGCTACAGACTGGGGACAGAGTGGCTGGAGAGCAGCCAGGAGGAAAGGGACCTGGGGGTACTGGTGGATAGTAGGCTGAAGATGAGGCAGCAGTGTGCCCAGGTGGCCAAGAGGGCCAATGGCATCCTGGCCTGTATCAGGAACAGTGTGGCCAGTAGGAGGAGGGAGGTTATTCTTCCCCTGTACTCAACACTGGTCAGGCCACACCTTGAGTACTGTGTCCAGTTCTGGGATCCTCAATTCAAGAGAGATGTTGAGGTGCTGGAACGTGTCCAGAGAAGGGCAACAAAGCTGGTGAGGGGCCTGGAACACAAACCCTATGAGGAGAGGCTGAGGGAGCTGGGGTTGTTTAGCCTGGAGAAGAGGAGGCTCAGGGCAGACCTCATTGCTGTCTACAACTACCTGAAGGGAGGTTGTAGCCAGGTGGGGGTTGGTCTCTTCTCCCAGGCAACCAGCAACAGGACAAGGGGACACAGCCTCAAGTTGTGCCGAGGGAAGTATAGGCTGGATGTTAGGAGGAAGTTCTTCCCAGAGAGAGTGATTGGCATTGGAATGGGCTGCCCAGGGAGGTGGTGGAGTCACCATCGCTGGGGGTGTTCAAGAAAAGCCTGGATGAGGCACTTAGTGCCATGGTCTGGTTGACTGGCTAGGGCTGGGTGCTAGGTTGGACTGGATGATCTTGGAGGTCTCTTCCAACCTGGTTGATTCTATTCCATTCTATTCTATTCTATTCTATTTTTGGGGTCACATTCCCAATATTTCAGTTTTCAGAAACGCTGTCTTCTAATTCAACACATTAGCATCTCCATAATTTTATGATCGTTTATGTGCCAAGGTCAAGGAATTTGGCAAGCCTCCAAAGTGTTAGTACTTGATTAAAGATCACTTTCAATCATTTTGCAAGCCTTGAGCATCACCACAGCATAAGCACACACAGAGCTGTGCATGGATGTAACATATCTGCACAAAGTAGTGCATAGGTAGAAGGGTTTCCAAAATGACTTCTCTTATTATTTGAGCTGACACCAAGCATCTGTGGTTTCTACATCACCCATCTATGGAAACCGTCACGGAACATACCTCAAAAGCAAGAATAGGAGAAGTCTGCCTTATGTAGTACTCAATTTTAAACAACTTAAAAGTTAGAGATGACAGGTTTCTTTACATGTTGCTTTTCATCACAGAGGTCAGTTGAAAACCAGCAAGGTAGTTTGCATTTTAGGTAGTTTGTTAGCAAAAGCTTCCTTTTTAACATGAAGTTAAGAAAGTGATTGTGATGGTTTGGGTGTTACCTACCCCACACACACTTTGGAAATCACCCAGACTAGACTCAGCTGGCTCTGGGAATTGGATGAAGCTTATTATTTACAGCTTAGCAGAATATTCAAGCAGATATTTACAGTATATACAGTTATATACAGAAATATACAAGGTAAAAGGTAATACAGAAACACAACTCCCCTCCCAGAAACCTGAGTCCCCAGGAGGGGCTCCTGAATGCCCCTTCACCTTCCCCCTACCACTCCCAACCTTACCCCAGTCCCAAGGAAGAATGGCCAGGAGGTTAGGAAGCAAAGTGGATCAGTCAGAGAATCAGAGGGTGAGGTTAGAGAGAGAGAGATGCAGCTCGGAGCTCCCCAGCAGAAGTGCCTTATCTATGTTTTGATTCTCGTTCTTATACATCTCAGCAAGCCAATAAGGGAAGCAGACATCACCATTGTTTCCCTTTCACAGCCTGTAATCTAGTTCTTCTCACCAAAACATTCTAGTTAGCTTCAAACTAGCGCAGTGATCTGAGTGCCAGGGATCCCAAAACCTGCATGCTTTTAATTTTGAGATTATTGGTTTGCATTTGCAATGTTTGTGGGAAATTAAGACTTATGCCTGAGCACCTACAGTTATAAGACTGCTCTCACTGTTACCAACCTCTGTTTTGGGACTGAAGTAGTCAAGTTACCCAACGAAAAGGAAGAAATCTGCCAGCCAAACTGCATTCCAGACTAATTACAACCACCTGGTACATGAGAACATCGCACATGTGCTAAGAGAGGTGAAACGAATGGGCTGTCTTTCTGAATGCAATCAGCAATAATGGGATTTTGCTTGCTGCTGGGCTGCATTAATACATTGGCAAAAGCAACTTTTTTTGAGAGATGAGGAAAAGTAAGAGTGCTTACTTAAGAGAGGAAAAAGACTTTAAGAAAGTCGATGTAATAAATTAAGGTAATGCAAATAAATCAGAGTTTCTGTATGGGAGAGAGGAAAGGGAGAGAGAAAGTGAACTTGACCCACCACTATGCAGAATTATTAGACACCAAACCCATAATTTGGAGACAGAAATGTGATCATTGCACTATGGCTTTTTGGCCAAGCACATTAAGGCTTGTTGGACTATACCATAAAGCAGGTTATTGTTACTTGAAAGTGGAAGTATGCTAAATGAACCATACGTAATTCAGTGAACAAGTTGTATGCATTGAGTTTTGTCAGATACTCAAGTTATAAGCAAGCAAATCCTTCTTGGTTTGCGAGGTAATGCTCCTGTCAGTCACTCAGTGGGTTTCCTTCTCTGCTCCACTGAAGCTGTCTCCTCGGCCCACAATGTTAAGTGACCCTGAAAAAAGCTCTCACTAAATGACTTTACCAAGTATCAATTGCAGCTGAGGCATTTCAAGAACCCCTGGGGCACTGAACTAAGCAACTTATTTCAGGTTTCAAGACTTGCTTTCATTGTGTTGCTGCCTATCTTAAAACTAAGAGCTTTCTCAACACAAGAAACACAGAAATGCTGTTATATATAAAAGATATCTACCCACAGCCATTATGACACTATGTGTCTTGATTTCTCCCCCTCTCCCCTTCTTGCCACAACTATTAGTTTTGCCACAAACTGTTAGTTCTGAAAGACTAAGTGAAGAATAATTGCATAAAACACATTAACATCTTAGTATGATACTGGAAGAGCAAAGAATTCTTTAACAAAGACAGGCAAGAAAAGTCCCTCTAAGATCAGTGGCTTGTCAGAACCACGATTCTGACGTAAGCAACAAAAGAGATTGTTGAGGAATTTCACAAAATAGAAGAGGGGAGATTTAAACTGGATGTTAGGAAGAAGTTCTTTCTAGTGAGGGTGGTGAAACACTGGCACAGGTTGCCCAGGAATGCTGTGGCTACTCTCTCCCTGGAGGTGTTCAAGGCCAGATTGGATGAGGCCTTGAGCAACCTGTTTCTAATGGGAGTTATCCCTGCCTGTGGCAGGGGGGTTGGAACTGGATGCGCTTTGTGGTCCCTTCCAACCTAAACCATGTCATGAATTTTCTGTGTCACATTTCATTGTCTCTTGCCAGTGTCCACAGCTGTCAGATATGGGACATTAAGTGGTTGTCTACCACCTACTCGTCTTAGTATCTGCAGTCCATAAATTTGAAAATGCCTTTTTTGAACCCAAGGATTCCTCTTCTGCTTTGAAGTTTGCTGCCATTAAAGCTAAATGTGTACCTTTCGTAATAATCTGGACCATACTGCTTTTCACAAGGGTATTCCATCCTACGGTGGAAGATCAAGATGCCTTTTAATGAACTCCCTGATGGCTACTGAGAAAGGAAGTATTGCTCCACATGCAGATTCAGAAATTCAAAGCCAGAAATTAAGTGTAAGGCCTTTCTTAAGCATTCATAGGCTTGTAATGGGTTTAGGAAATACAGTTTAAAATGTAAATGGCCATTTCGTTCCAGGTGTTTCTGTTGTAACTGAGATTTTGTTAATACATTCATTCAAACAGGCTCTACTCCAGCCATTTTCTATCAAAAACGGGTAAGTATATGCTTTGATTTTTAATGAGCAGAAAGTTGTTAGCCATTTTTCATAGGAGGCTGTGACTAATTTTATTTTATAACCTTGGCTAATAGATAATTAGGTGTTTCACTCAAATTAGCTCTGACACAGCTGGAGGCAAAGTGGGAGGAAGCATAAAGCTGGCTTTTGCCATAAATTTTGTGCTATCAGTTTCTGAACACCTCTGTAAAGCAGCTGATAGGAAAGGCTATATTGGATATGCGCATCCCATGTTTCCTTTTTTTTTAGCAGCATTCCCTGGTTTTAACTGAAGAGAAGCTTAATAAAAGAAAATATATGCAGAAGAGGATCTCCCATAGAGATCATTAAGTGGATCACTGAAGCTGTACAAATTTCAAAACAAATTTCCTGGATCAGGTACTTCCTCAGGCTTCACACAGTGCACTCTCACCTGTTAGTATTATTACTTCAGTGTAATCCCATCACAACATAACGGTACAATTGGTGACTTGCCTCAGTCCACCTCCCTCTAGTTTAAGATAAATGGAATTATTCTGACATCCTTACACACATAGTACTGCAGGCACAGAATCACAGAAACATCCAGGTTGGCAAAGCCCCTCAGGATCACCAAGTCCAACCTATAACCCTACTCTACAAGATCCACCTTAAACCCTAAGCACCACATCCAAATGATCCTTAAACACATCCAGGGTGGGTGACTCCACCACCTCTCTGAGCAGCTCATTCCAGTGCCTGACCACTCTCTTTGTGAAAAACTTCTTCTTAATGTCTAATCTAAGCTTACCCAGTCTCTGCTTGAGGCCACTCCCCCTTGTTCTGTCCCAAATTACCTGGGAGAAGTCCCCATTTACATAAAATTATTATCATCTGAAACAATTATTCTCTAAAAAGAGCATCAACCACAGACCATCACAGTTGCTTTAATGTAGTGATCTCCAACCACAGACCACCACAGTTGCTTTGAAGTAGTGATCTCAAAACTTTTATGATGACACCTTAGAGCAGGCAGTCAAGGAATACCCACCTCAATTTTTCTCCTGTTTATCAAATGATCACTTACCAGAGCTGAAGGAGATGTTGTGTCTGTCTCATTTCTGCTCTTTGGATGAAGGATGCTGCAAGTTTCTTTTTATATCATGTTGAGGTGAGGTTGCATCCATGACAAATTTGGTTGAATTTAGAAAGCTGGTCAGGTGCCAATGTATAATTTCATATTTATGCAACAGATTATATATTGTGCTTATGTATTATGTATTTTCTGTCACAGCCTAGTGGCTTCCTCACTAATTATTTTCCCATCTTCTGCAGCGTATGATTCTTTTCTTAGTGAAAAATCTGATTAGTTTCCTAGTAAATACAATAGGCATTTTAAAATTAAATAGGAAATCAATACATCTAAAAAAAAACCCCAAGACACACAAAGACCACAAAGAAAAATGGAGGGTAGTCATCATCAATTCAAGTGTACACAAGTGTCTAATCAGGAGAGACATGCATAATCCAGATTACTCAGGCTCAGCACTCAATTGCATCATTTTACTGGGTGTGATATTTGTGTTTGGTAGGTAGCTGATACCTGGTTACCCATAAAATGTCTTTGGCAGCATTGGTACCAATCCTTTAAAAATATTAGTGTATCTATGTGTTTGCAGACCTTCAACATCAAGGCAGTTACTTATCAGAAATCATGCATTTGACATGAGCTACTTTTGAGTGACCAGAACTACTAGGAAAGACATTTGCAGGCTCATTTACAGAGTCACAGAATCAGTCAGGTTGGAAAAGATGTTCAAGATCATTGAGTCCAACCTACCACCTAACACCTTCTAATTAACTAAACCATGGCACTAAGTGGCTTATCGAATCTCCTTTTAAACACCTCCTGGGACAGTGCTTCCACCACCTTCCCGGGCAGCCCATTCCAATGCAAATCACTCTTGCTGTGAAGAACTTCTTCCTAACCTTCCAAACCTGCCCTGGTGCAGCTTGAGGCTGTGTCCTCTTGTTCTGTCGCTGGATGCCTGGGAGAAGAGACCAAGCCCACCTGACTATGACTTCCTTTTAGGTAGTTGTAGAGAGCAATGAGGTCTGCCCTGAGCCTCCTCTTCTCCAGGCTAAACAACCCCAGCCTCTCTTCAGAGGGCTGTGTTTCAGCCCCCTCACCAGCCTTGGTGCCCTTCTCTGGACATGTTCAGCATCTCAACATCTTGCATAAATTGAGAGGCCCAGAACTGGACACAGTACTCAAGCTGTGGCCTAACCAGTGCTGAGTACAGGACTTCACTGGTCCTGCTGGCCACACTACTCCTGATACAGGCCAGGATGCCATTGGCCTTCTTGGCCACCTGGACACACTGCTGGCTCATGTTCAGCTGACAACCAGTACCCCCAAGTCCCTCTCTGCCTGCCTGCTCTCCAGCCCCTCTACCCCCAGCCTGTAGCACTGCATGGGATTGTTGTGCAACATCTGAAAATTTTAAGAATGACTATTTCTAAACACAGAAGCTTTTTTAGGGAATACAATATTCTTAGCAATTTAACATCCATTGCATGGAGAAAGTACTCCTACCTTGGCAGAACGAGGTGACCAACTGGTGTTAAAAGTATCACCTCTGAAAAGCCTTTCTCAAAGTGTTTTTTTGCCCTTGAACACCTCAGAAACCTGTTACCTGCCCTCCTACCTACAGCCTACATTTCATTTGAGGTCTCTTATTCCAATGGCAAAATTATTCACTTACACATACAAAGCACTAAATTATTCATGTCAAAATAGTCCAAACTTACAAACCCCTTACCAGAACATCATGGCCACCCTGCTGTTTCACTGCTTTTCATGCAGACAATAGAAGAGATGCACATTCTTTGCTGAGCAAAGCCCCAGATTGAGTGAGGTTTCTGTGATGTCAGCCTACCACTCTTGTTGCTGCAACTGCCGAACCCAACAGCATACTTCTTTGTTTTGCCAATGCTATAGGATAAAGGCTCTATGGTCCTCCTCAGTTTAAGAGGGACATTGAGATGCTTGAACATGTCCAGAGAAGGGCAACGAGGCTGGTGAGAAGCCTCGAGCACAGCCCTACGAGGAGAGGCTGAGGGAGCTGGGATTGTTTAGCCTGGAGAAGAGGAGGCTCAGGGGAGACCTTATTGCTGTCTACAACTACCTGAGGGGTGGTTGTAGCCAGGAGGAGGTTGCTCTCTTCTCTCAGGCAGACAGCACCAGAACAAGAGGACACAGCCTCAAGCTGTGCCAGGGGAAATTTAGGCTTGAGGTGAGGAGAAAGTTCTTCCCTGAGAGAGTCATTGGCTACTGGAATGGGCTGCCCAGGGAGGTGGTGGAGTCGCCGTCCCTGGAGCTGTTCAAGGCAGGATTGGACGTGGCACTTGGTGCCATGGTCTAGCCTTGAGCTCTGTGGTAACGGCTTGGACTTGATGATCTGTGAGGTCTCTTCCAACCTTGGGGATACTGTGAGACTGTCTTGTTTGGTAACGTCATAGATCTGATAGTGGTGGTCTATTGCTGGCATTTGTTGGCACCAAAACACAAGAGAGAAGATATTTTTCACATGTATGCCTTTCATTCATTCTGAATGTTATATGCATGCATAAAGATTTTTGTCTAGATGCAAAACTGAACAAAGCCTTCAACACTGTCCTGCATGACATCCTGAACTCCAAACTGGTGAAACATGGGTTTGATGGGGGGACCACTAGATGGATAAAGAACTGGCTTGATGGCCATGCTCAAAGAGTGGCTGTCAATGGGTCCATGTCCAAGTGGAGTCCCTCAGAGATCAGTCCTGGGACCAGTCTCGTTTAACATGTCAGCGACATGGACAGTGACATTGAGACACCCTCAGCAAGTTTGCTGACCACACCAAGCTGTGTGGTGTGGTTGACAGCTGGAGGGAAGGGATCCCTCCAGAGGGACCTGGACAGGCTGGGGAGGTGGGCCCAAGCCAGCCTCATGAAGTTCATTAAGACCAAGTGCAAGGTCCTGCAGCTGGGTCAAGGCAATCTCAAGCACCAATATAGGCTGGGCAGTGACTGGCTTGAGAGCAGCCCTGAGAAGAGGGACTTGCGGGTATAGTGAATGAGAAGCTCAACATGAGCCAACAGTGTGCTCTTGCAGCCCAGAGAAATAAACAGAGCCTGAGCTGCAGCTGGGTGAAGGAAGTGATCCTCCCCCTCTACTCCACACTGGTGAGACCCCATCTGGAGTACTGCATCCAGTTCTGGAGCCCTTGTTACAAGAAGGATATGGATATGCTGGAAGGTGTCCAGAGAAGAGCCACGAGGATGATCAGAGGGATGGAGCACCTCTCCTGTGGGGAGAGACTGAGGGAGATGGAGCTGTTCAGTTTGAAGAGAAGGCTCCAAGGTGACCTTATTGTGGCCTTTCAGTATCTGAAGGGGGCTACAGGAAAGCTGACGAGGGACTTTTTAGGATGTCAGGTAGTGATAGGACTAGGGGGAGTAGAACAAAGCTAGAAATGGGTAGATTCAGACTGAATGTTAGGAGGAAGTTCTTCCCCATGAGGGTGGTGAGACTCTGGAATGGGTTTCCCAGAGAGGTGGTGGAAGCCTCATCCCTGGAGGTGTTTAAGACCAGGCTGGACGAGGCTCTAGACAGCCTGATCGTGTGAGGTGTCCCTGCCCATGGCAGAGGGTTGGATCCTTGTGGTCCCTTTCAACCCTGACTGATTCTATGAGTCTAAAACTTAACCTCATATTCTACTTGTGCTTTCAAAGCCTTTCCCCTCCTTCCCCACTCCATGAGCCTTGCTCTAATTTTCATTTTGCTCATGCTTTCTGTACAAGTCAGCCTCCGCCTCTTGGCAACCACATTGTTTTGACATATTCTTAGCCAAAAACAACTACCAAATGATCATCCCCACTTCTATTGATCGTCTGGCATCAATCCAGCTTCTCTCAATCAATTGATCTCTTGCTGCTTCTGAGCTCCCAACAATTGATAATATGTTTTGCTCTGCAGTGCCATGCTGCTTCACCCTCTGCTCTCTGCAAATTGATATTGTGCTCTCCCCAATTTATCTGCTGGCTTCCTTCCAAACCAAGGAATCCAGTAAGGTGTTTAACAGAACTCTCCTTCCTCCTGTGGTTGGCTGTGATCTCTGAGTGCCCAACTGATTGAAAAGAAAGCTTATATCTGAAAGCCAATAAAGAATTCTGCTGAGAAATCACCCATGCAGCAACTCTCCCCACAAATAAATATTGTCAATAAACTTTCTTCAGGTAGTCTCTCAAAAAAAGGAAAGGAAAGTAGTCCTTCACTCAATTTACTCAGTTTGGGCAACATGGAAACTCCAGTCCAATCCAGAAAGGTAGAGCTCCTCCAAATCTGAATTTCTTTGCAAAGATTTAAAATCCCTCACATCTCTCCCATGTCTTGGCAGCTTCTGAAGATGGTCAAAAATTGCCCAGCAAAGGAAATAGAAGTATTTAGATAAGGTCTACCAGGATGTCTGAGATTCTCTTTTTGTATCTCATACCACTTAAAACAGTTATCTAAAAGAATTCTATCTGACCATGTGTAACAAAGACAACTGTCCTGGAGGTCCCATGTACCCCAGAAATTTCCTCTCCATCTGTGGTTTGAACGGGAGAGGAAAAAGTCATGAACAGAGCTGTTTCCCCCCGCCCTGCCCTGCAGGTGTGAAGGTTNCAGACCTTTGAATGGTCCTTCTTTCCAAGCCAGCTGTCCTGAGCAGCTTACGGCTCAGCCTGATTTGATAGTGGGGAACGCTACATTTAATAGCTAAAGCCTTTTCCAACTCCTGACTTCAAATTAGTCAAGTTTACCTGTGGCACCCTATTGTGTAGATATTCTCAACCAACCAAGAAAGAACCTGCTAATTAAATCTAAATTCTCTTCTGTATCTAGTTTTGGGGGTGGGTTTTGGGGAAAATAAAATAACTCTATTTTTATAAATTCCTGACTCGGCCTAATTAATTCCTGCCTCCATAACAACAACACAGACAGGTGCAAGCCTTCTCATCATTCCAGAAATAGCTGCAGCTCCAGCTATGGAATTTGCACAAAATTACTTCAAAACATGAGGGATTTAAAGTGAAGATATTAGGGAAGCTGGTGCAAAATTTCAGTGAGATTCATGTCCATATTAACCAGCGAACCTTATTCAGAATGCCTTTTTGTTTCCTGCATGTTCATTTGCAATCAATAGTCTAGCAAGGAGGTACCTATGCTCAGTGCAAAGCTGTCTGTTACCAGCTCTGTTCATATGTATCTGTGTCCTGGCTTATCCTGCTGTGGATCACAGGATGTTAGGAGTTGGAAGGAACCTCCGGAGATCATCAAGTCCAAACCCCCTGCCAGAGCAGGACCAGAGAATCTAATTCAGGTCACACAGGAACACATCCAAACAGGGCTGGAAAGTCTCCAGAGAAGGAGACTCCACAACCTCTCTGGGCAGCCTGTTCCAGTGCTCTGTCACCTTTACAATCAAGAAGTTCTTCATGTTAAGGCGGAACTTCCTGTGCTGTAGTTTATACCCATTGCCCCTTGTCCTATCACAGGGCACAACTGAGAAGAGTTTGTCCCCTCCCTCTTGACCCCCAGCCCTCAGCTATTTATAAACATTGACTAGATCCCCTTTAAGTCTTCTCTTCACCACAGCAAACAGCCCCAGGTCCCTCAGCCTCTCTTTCCAGGGCAGTGCTCCAGCCCCTTCATCATATTTGTAGCCCTCCCTTGGACTCTCTCCAGTAGATCCTTGTCTTTGCTGAACTGAGGAGCCCAGAACTGAACACAGTATTCCAGGTGAGGTCTCACTAGGGCAGAGTAGAGAGCATTTATAGAGCTGGAAACTTTCTGTGAGAAACCTCTCCAAACTTCCAGCAGTGACATTATTCACTGAACAGAACATTAACACTGCAGGGAATAAACTGCTTATCTTTGAATTGTACTCTACAAAAGACAGAATAAGCAATCATGACTGTCTAATGCATGCATCCAACTTCAGTAGCGTGACCACTTCTGCCCACTGATCCTATAGGGTGGTAACCTGGACGCTCCCTAACTTAGAAACACAGATTATAAAGAAGCTCACTGAAGTCCCCAGAGGGTTAGTTGGGACCATGGTCAGACTCTCAATTCAGATTTTATTCTAATACAAAATGAAATATCCTGACACTTGAGAACATGAGTATATGAAGTGAAAGCAACACAAAAGAAGGAATCTCTGTTGTATATGTCATTAGAAATGCAGTAAAAGCTCTGCTTACTTCTGATGGACCCAATTAGGTAGCATCTCCCATCAGATGTTTAACTAAAGTTTATCCAACTTATTACTGAGACTTCTTAATGGGCTTACTGCAATAACAATCCACATTTAAAATATTTTTAGTTCAAATTATCTAAAATACATCAGTAAAATGATGATGCAGTAGCTGTTGCCAAGCTGGTACTGTGTTTCACAGGTCACCTAGGCACACAGAAATGCTCCTTTTTGAATGTAACTCATCTATGCCTTTCATGAAAAGAATTGAGCAGCTAACCAAGTCCTTACAATATCAATTGCCTATTACAATATCAATTACCTATTTCTGGACTCATGCACAGATGGAAGAAAATGAAACAGCCTCCTCCCACTCCCAGCATGGTCAGTCATAGGATCTTGCCCTCAATAGGGGCGGGGGGAAACATAGAATAGAATAGAATCAACCAGGTTGGAAGTGACCTCCAAGATCATCCAGTCCAACCTATCACCCAGCCCTATCCAGTCAACCAGACCATGGCATTAAGTGCCTCATCCAGTCTTTTCTTGAGGATAGAAACTAGGAGGGTGAACAAAAGGTCACATCAAATCTTAACACATCTTAAAAGAAACAGTTTGCAAAGCACTTGGTCCTTGTCTGAATCAGCAAATATAATCTTTCCACAATAAGGTATCTGCTCTGCTTAACTGTAAACACTGCAAGCAAAGTGCTAGGAGGAGTGACCCTTCAGCTAAGAAATTAAACCTCTCTAATGAATTTAAACACAGATTTTTGTCTTTGTTTAAAATCTATATTTAGGATATTACTATTTATTAATATCTGTACTAAATCCTCCAGTCCTGCCTGACTGACATGACTTCTCTTAGTCATTTGCTACCAGTAGCAGAAAGGTCTCACATCAATGGTAATTCCCCAGCTGACATTTGTTCCTCAGTACCTAGGAATACTAAGCAAGCCTGAGGAGCTCCATTACCATAATTTAGTCATCAATGATAAACTCTGAGGTTTTAATGTATTTTAATTATGCATTTTAATTATTTAATCTACTCTAAAATAATTCTAAAGTAAACTCAGATTCAGTCATGACACGAAATCGTTATTCACCGCTCAGTTCAGCTTCAAATCTTACTTGTGCATGGTTGCAGTCATTATGCTAAACACTTAGAATCACTTTGTCAGGCTTAAAAACTGTTGTTTGTGTCACTGTGAAATATAATTTTTAGGGGGAGGGTGGGAAATCACTAATTTTATATGACCTGACCTAACCTTACATGAAAAAGTTACTTCACTGCAATAAATTAAACATGAAATAAAGTTTTAGAATAGAATAGAATAGAATAGAATAGAATAGAATAGAATAGAATAGAATAGAATAGAATAGAATAGAATCAACCAGGTTGGAAGAGACCTCCAAGATCATCCAGTCCAACCTAGCACCCAGCCCTATCCAGTCAACTAGACCATGGCACTAAGTGCCTCATCCAGGCTTTTCCTGAACACTCCCAGGGACGGTGACTCCACCACCTCTCTGGGCAGCCCATTCGAATGGCAAATCACTCTCTCTGGGAAGAACTTCCTCCTAACATCCAGCCTATACCTCCCCTGGCACAGCTTGAGACTGTGTTCCCCTTGTAGAGACCAACCTCCACCAGGCTACAGCCTCCCTTCAGGTAGTTGCAGACAGAAATGAGTTCACTCCTGAGGCTCCTCTTCTCCAAGCTAAACAAACCCAGCTCCCTCAGCCTCTCCTCACAAGGCTGTGTTCCAAGCCTCTTGCCAGCTTTGGTGCCCTTCTCTGGACACATTCCAGTACTTCAATATCTCTTTTGAATTGAAGTCCTCAGAACTGGACACAGTACTCAAGGTGTGGCCTGATCAGTATAGGGGAAGAATAACCTCTCTTGTCCTGCCTGCCACACTGTTCCTGATATAGGCCAGGATGCCATTGGCTCTCTTGGCCACCTGGGCACACTGCTGGCTCATGTTCAGCTACTATCTACCAATACCCCCAGGTCCCTTTCTGCCTGGTTGCTCTCCAGCCACTCTGTCCCCTGCCTGTAGTGCTGCTTGGGGTGGTTGTGGCCAAAGCATAGAACTCTGCACTTGGCCTTGTTAAATCTCATCCCATTGGCCTCTGCCCACCCTTCCAGCCTGTCAAGGTCCCTCTGCAGGGCTCTCCCACCTTCCAACAGATTGACACCTGCTCCTAGCTTGGTGTCATCTGAAAACTTACTGATGTTAGACTCAATCCCTTGTTCCAGATCATCAATAAAGATATTGAATAGGACTGGGCTCAGCACTGGAGCATTTAAGAGGAGGCTCAATGAGGCACTTAGTGCCATGGTTTAGTTAATTAGAAGGTGTTAAGTGATAGGTTGGACTTCATGATCCCGAAGGTCTTTTCCAACCTGGTTAATTCTGTGATTCTAATGTCCATTCTAAACTTCCCCTAGTTCAGCTTTGCACACATCCTTGTCACCGCATAGAAAAAGTCACGACCTCCCTCTCTACCTCCTCTCCTCAGAATGCTGCAGAAAGCAACCAGTTGGCCTCTCAGCCTCCTTTTCCCCAACCTAGACAAGCCCAGAGCACTCAGCCACATTCCTTCCAGCCCTTTCACTAGCTTTCTTGTCCTTCTCTGGATGCATTCAAGGGCCTTGGTGTACCCAAATGCTGCTTTTAACCACACTTCATTGTGCTAGTTTGAGCCACATTCATTGATCCTTGTCTTCGAGCTTCCCATTTCACTTGATCAAAGCCTAAAAGAAAAACTAATGAGCTGAGATTAGAAAGAAAAAAAAAAAGACATATCAAATGTAAAAATACAAAATTAGAAATAAGAGACTAGTCTGAATTTTACACTAGGAAAATAAATGGATTATGAGTGAACAATAAACTTCCTCTGCAAGAAATGAGGTGTCACAGTAGTATGCATTAGTAGGAATATCACAGGTAATATATTTCTGCAACTCAGGACTTTTAATCCTACTGAGATAACTGTGCCTAGCTGGGTACTGCATTTCAGAATAAATAAATTAACAAACAAGACACAAACAAGTGTCTTCAGGAGTACAAGAAGACTCACAAAAGCTGTATGTTTTGTAATCACTTATGAGTAAGTGTTGAAGGATTTATGTTTGCTTGGTCTAGAGAAACACAGCATATCAAAGGAGGACCTGAAACAATTTTCCACCATTAAAAGCCTATTATAACGACTGCAATTACCTGGACGGAAGGAAAAAACACATTCTATGTACAATTGAAAAAAAAAAGCTTCAGTATGACAAGAGGAACAGAGTCTGCACTTGAGTTAGCATTGCAGCAAGCCATCCTTAAAGGCATGAAGAACAGAATGGACACACGTTTGGTAGGGACAGGGTTACAGTTAGATGTTCAGTTTTGGGCTCCCCAGTTCAAGAGGGACAGGGATCACTGGAAAGAGTCCAAGGGAGGGCTACAAAGATGATGAAGGGGCTGGAGCACTACCCTGGAAAGAGAGGCTGAAGGACCTGAGGCTGTTTGGTCTGGTGAAGAGAAGACTTAGAAGGGATCTAATCAATGTTTATAAATATTCGAGGGTTAGGGATCAAGAGGGAGGGGACAAACTCTTCTCAGTTGTGCCCTGGGATAGGACAAGGGGCATTGGGTATAAACTACAGCACAGGAAGTTCCACTTCAGTATGAGGAAGAACTTCTTGACTGTAAGGGTCACAGAGCTCTGAAACAGTCTGCCCAGAGAAGTAGTGAAACCTCCTTTTCTGGAGACTTTCCAGCCCTGTTTGGATGTGTTCCTGTGTGACCTGAGCTAGATTTCCTGGTCCTGCTCTGGCATGGGGGTTGGACTTGATGATCTCTGGAGGTCCCTTCCACCTGTTAACATCCTGTGATCCTATGATTCAATTATGCTTAGCAATTCTGAGGAGTGAAACTGACAACTCTTCTTGCCATACATTGCTATGGTTTGTATGACTGACATAAAAACCCGCAAACAACCAAACCAACCAATCAAACAAAAAACACCCCCAAAACAATTGATCAAAATACTACCACAGTCCTGGGATTTCCTGAGAACTAAGGAGATATCCAATTTTCCATGTATGTTCATTAAGAAAGAGCTGAATACACTAACTTAGAAATTGGTCTTTATCATACGAGCTGCCCAGGGAGGTGGCTGAATCACTGATCCTGGACGTGTTTAAGGGTTGTTTGGATATGGTGCTTAGGGATATGGTTTAAGGGGAATCCCGTAGAATTACAGGTTGGACTTGGTGATCCTGAGGGGCTTTTCCAACCTGGATGTTTCTGTGATAATCACACATCTGCATCAAAAGAACTCAGAAGATTCTGAGGGGAGATTCCGACTGGATGTTAGGAGGAAGTTCTTTACAGTGAGGGTGGTAAGGCACTGGAATGGGTTGCCCAGGGAGGTTGTGGATGCTTCCTCCCTGGAGGTGTTTAAGGTCAGGCTGGATGAGGCCTTGGGCGAGCTGCTCTAGTGGGAGGTGTCCCTGCCTGTGGCAGGGGGTTGGAGCTGGATGATCCTTGAGGTCCCTTCCAACCTAAACCATTCTATGATTCTATGATTCTAAGATATAACCAGGAACACTGACAGGCTTTGGCAAGGAACCAGTGTGATTTACAATGGACACACAAGTTAATCAAGTGACATACACGGTTAACACATTATCTGCTTAGCAGAGCTGCAATCAACCAGCCAAATGAGTCCTTAAACAATTTTTGCCACCCAAATGTACAAGCTACTTCATTTATTCTGCTCATCCCTGGACAGCTTTGACTTCTATGAACTGCAGCTTCACGGTTACACCAAATTCCCGAGTAGAACAACAAAGTCTTTACTGGGAAAGTTAATGAAAAACATTAAATATAAATTCCTCCACTACTGAGCTCATCAAGGTGAAAATACACACCCTAGAATATCACACTGCCACCTCTCCTACCTTCCCTCTTGCCAATTATCTACCATCCATTAAGTAACCCACCTGGCAAATCCTACTGTCAGGTAACGTGTTTTACAGGCTTTTGAAATCATGGGAAACAGCACAGGAAAAAAAATTGTCCTCCTATTGAAATGAAACAACATGGCATGCTGATTTTTCTACTCATCCTCATAGAGCAATGAGGATGATTGGGGGACTTGAGCATCTCCACTGTGAAGAGAGCCCTGGGGCTGTTTAGTCTGGAGAAGAGAAGAAGAAGAAGAGACCTAATCAATGCATACAAGTATCTGAGGAGTGGCTGGGGCCAATCTCTTTTTTGGTCAGCAGCAATAAGATAGGAGAAAATTCTGTAGAGGGAGGATGACAGAGCCCTGGAACAGGCTTCCTAGAGAGGTTGAGGAGTCTCTTTCCCTGGAGACTATCAAAACCTGCCTGGATGCATTCCTGTGTGAACTACTCTAGGTGATCCTGCCTTGGCAGGGAAGTTGGACTCGACCTTTGGAGGTCCTTTCCAACCTCTAAGGTTCTGTGATTTTACTTTGTCACTGCTTATAATGCAAATTTGATATTCACGTTGTTTATTTGTTTCAATACATAGACAAAACATTTCCTTCAGCACCTTCCCTTCAAAAGTGCTGCAGAATACAGCAGTGACTTCCACACACAAAATATTTTTGGAATTCATAAAAATCTTACTTTGGGAATACAAAAGACAGACAAAAAATCCAAATGCAAGGCAATTCCAGCAGCTCCTTTTCTTCTGTTCGTACGTGCAGGAAGATACCACTGTTTGTTTACAAGTGGATCTCCTTTTCATGGTTCCCTTCACATCCAGGACAGCCAGTAACACATACATTAATGGAAGTTTAGTATGATGAATCAGCAGGTGTAACTGCAATATATAATCATTTGAAAGCCTGTATTAATCACTATTTGGAAGTTAAACAGCAATGCATTGCATGGGCTTTTTGTTTCATGTATTTTACAGGCTCAAGATGGCTTGAATGGCTCATCTTCACCATCAGTAATGGCATGGTTTTAGACAACAAGGGTTAGCTTAACATATGCTAAAAAACAATGTGAACACCATGCTACAGCACACCAACATATGGGGCTGGAACACTGTACACATCTGCGCAATCTGTTTTCTATGCAGCATTGTAGTAAGAGCTCGAGAAGTTAATGGCATGAATTTCAACCAGAAGCAACCAGAGAATCTGGCTAGGCTCTCCATAGATTCTGCTTGCTAGTTCATTTTACCATAATTAAGCTCAAAGCAGTTGCATCTACTGAACTTTGATATTTTTTCTGAGTTACAACTCTTAACTCAGTAGGTAGCTGAAGTAAATTTGCATCGCAACACGAGGATTTATATTACTTGCCAAATGTTTCAAAACTATCCACCTGCTTTGATGAAAGACCTCCAAGATCTGGATTGGGCTAACACATGTTAAAATGCCATTGGTATTCTAAGCATGGACTTTGGCCAAAGAGACAAAAAGACCTCTCTCCAGATGCCAACTGGGACAATCAAGAACCATTCGCAACCTGTGGATAATGCTTCAATCACTGAAGCTATTGACAGGATAGTTGGATCCTAATTATTCCTGGAAGAAGAATAACCTTCTGTAGTTTAAAATGAAAAAGCTAGCACTTTTAAATGAGGGGAAAAAAAAATCCATCTAGAGAGGATTAGGAAATAGCTCAGTTTGATTCAGAACCCATTCAGACTATCTATCCCAGCCCCTCCTGCATATATCTGAAATACTCCTACAAAGGATCTAGCTGAGCATTTAGAAAAATGAGGCAGATGACCTTATGAAAGTGGACCTGTAAGAGGAGAGATGAATCACAATGCTGACAAATAGCCACAGCTGAAGGTGTGTCTTTTTTTTTTTTCCCTTTCCTCAGGGAAAATTATGAGGAAAAAAAATCCATCTTCAAAACAGACAAGAAGACCAAAAGGGAGAAATGCCATTAAGAACCATGACAGCTCTGTTTGTGAATAAGGTACATGGCCTGTTCCAAGCCACTGGACAGTTTATACTGCTTTATCCCAGCAGGAGGAAAGGGAGTTCCTCCCAGAGCCTGGTGGTCCTCAGATGTTCTAGATGAGAAACATTGCCTCTTCAAAGAAGTAATCAGAAGTGACAGATGGTCACAACAGAATGCTTTGACTAAGGATAACATCTTCATTTCTGGGTCCTTTCTTTTAATTCTGACAAAAGCTAAGTGAAGGTTGAAGAAACAAGAGAGTTCACAGAGATGCTTAAGGAACAATGGTCACCATAAAAGAAGCTAAAAAATGTATTTTGCAGAAGTAGCCACGAAGTATTTTGATTTATGGAACATAAAAGACAGAAAGATGAGAAGAGAATCAGATTGAGTCATATATACAATTGAATACATGAAATGTATGACCTTGTGAACAAACCCAAAAGGTCTGCTCATGACAAAAAGCACAGAACTTCTTCTTACTGCTATAGAGTAATGCATTTTCCTAACTCTCACAAACAAACCAATTGAGCTGCTTGTTTCTCTGTTGCTTTTGACGTCACTATGCTGCATTCATTCCTGAGCCTCATTTTATTCAGCTTTGCAGAAAACACAAATAACTGAAAACAAAAAACAAACACACACCCCCCCAAAAAAAAACCCCAAACTAAAAACAAACAGACAAACAAAAAAACAGCCCACAATTGTTTCCTGTTCCCATCCCAGATTAAAAAAAAATAACAAAATAAGAACACAAAATCCATTTGCAGCTTTCTGTTTCTGAGCATACAGTGCCATCTATATTCTCAGGATGATTTCACAGTCTCTGCATGAAGACAATTACTTTGCCAGTCCTAAAAGCTCAGCACATTTAAATGCCTTCTTTTTTACCCAGATCTTACACAGGGATTTTCTAAAGTGACAACTGATTAGGACTGTTTTGCTTTATGGGTCGTTAATTTGAGAACTCTTCAAAAGCCTTGAGTGTCAAAAAGCATTAAGCAGCTTCTCTCTTGAAATTATGACTTTTTAAGACACTCCAGGACAGACACTAAAACATTTTTTAAGCAACAGCTGCATGCTCTCTCTCTCTGTAAACTCTGTAACTGCTAGCCATTAAAAAAAAATAGGATCTACTTTGAGATTCAAAACAGGCTCTGTGGAACCTTCTCCCATTCTGTACCCAACAAGAGCAGAGTTGTGAAGGTCAACATACAAAAGGACCTGTATCCTTTCAAAGCTAACAACAGGAGCTACCTTCTGAGCTCAAGTTTCACTGGAAAATAGGAATTTTGCAAATCAGAGCAAGTTGCTGATGCTGAAATAGCAATGAGGCCCAAAGAACTCAATCCTGCGCTCACCAGAAGAAAACAGTCCTGGTGCCTACTCTCCTCTATGTGACTGAAGAAGAAGCATCATTGAATCTATGGAGCACACAAGACTGCAGGAGTCTTTTCTTACAAAGGCATTAGAGTTTCTTCAAGCTTTTTTCATTTGAGCAGCCTTCCTTTAAAGCCCTGTATCCTGGCAAAGACCAGTGACATACATGGACCACAAGAGAAGAGCTGAGACTTGACAATGCTAAGACCAGCAGCGTGCTGAACCAAGCCAGAATACAGGAGCTCCTTTCTCACTGCAGCAGCTGCATCACTTTACATATGTGAGACAGGTATAAAGATAAATGAAACATGGGACAAGGAGTCTTTTCCACATGCAACAGCAGTTTCACTGTGATGAAAGACAAAGCACAGCATTAAGTACAGTAAGTGACTTTTCTTTCCAGCCTTGATACACCCTGGCATACAAGGACAGATAAGTTGTACTCCTCAAAAAGATGTATTGACAAATTCCTTTACTTTAGAAAGCATTTTGCCACCTCACTGCAGAATTCCTTGACAGTGGTGAGAGACTTCTTCCTTTAAGGTACTTCAGCTTCTACGTTTAATGACTGACTGAACATTTTGTGAGTGATACAGGTCAATGCCTTAATAATATACTTGATAAAGAGCTGTACAATTACAGCAAATGCATGAGAGCATAATTATAGATGTGCCATTAGCAGAAACAGTAAAAATATGAATCCAACTCAAAGCAAGTATTAATCTTGTTTGAAATTTTGTTTTCAATCTTCCAAATCACCAGATTAAAGTACCACAATAAGAAATTAGTGATGAGAAGAAGCTTATTAGATAATATTGTACATCTCCTTGGCAATAACAAATTGCTCTCTACAGCAAATATCTCAGTGCTTTGTTCTGAATGACCAAAGGCAATGAGATGCTACTGATCTACTCCAAAAGAAACAATACTCCATTGAAACTTTATCAGGAGCTGTGTTCCCATATTTCACATAAATATTTCCTTGCTCAATTAAATCCTACTTTTCATACCTCCTCAGATGTTCTAGGTGCTGCTTCATGAATGACATTTGCCTCAAGTAAATAGCTTTCACCTGGCCCTCTTACTAGATGAAATAATTAAGAGCATAGATATATTTTAGTGGGGGTTTTTGGTTGTTTTTTTTTATTTGGTTAGTTTGGGGTGGGGTTTTTAGTTGTTTTTGCTTGCTTGTTTTGTTTTGGGGTGGTTGTGGGGTGGGGTTTTTGACATTTTTTTGTTGTTGTTTGGTTTGGGGTTTTGTTTGTTTATTTTTGGGGGGGTTCCGTTTGGTTTTGTTTGTTTGTTGTTTGGGTTTGGGCTTTTTTTGAGGGTGTGGGTGGTGCATTTTACTTTTTAGGCACAGAATTGAAACTGAATGGGAAAATTCTCTGATTAACACTAACAGAGACTAAATTATGAGTTTGGCATCAAGACTCCCCAGTACCTATGAGAAAGTGTGCTAGTTTGAAGCCAGCTAGAACGTTTTGGTGAGAATTAGATTACAGGCTGTGAAATGGAAACGATGGTGATGTCTACTTCACTCATAGGCTTCCTGAGATGTATAGGAACAAGGACATAAATATAGATAACACAGTCACTCTCTGTCTCTCTGGGATTCAACCTCTCACTGTAACCTAACCTGCCATCTGTGTGACTAATCCGTCTGCCTCCTAACCCCCTGGACGACCCTCCAAGCTACCTTGAGCATAAAGCAAAGTCTTGGGTAAGGTAGAGGGGGTGGGAGGAAGGTGGAAGGGCAGTTGAGAGCCCCTCCTGGGGACTCAGGTTTCTGGGAGGGCTGTTGTGTTTCTGTATTACCTTTTACCTTGTATATCTCTGTGTATACTGTAAATACCTGCTTGTGTATTGTGCTAAGCTGTAAATATAAAGCTTTGTTCAATTTCCGGAGCAGATGAATCTAGTCTGGGTGACTTCCCAAAGTGGGGGGGTGTGGGTAACACCCAAACCATCAGAGAAATACAACTGCCTACATTTTTTGTGGCCATGTCACATTGGTAACTCAGAGTTCTCTCTATAAAACTCTTCATTTTTCTCACTAAGATACTGTCTGCATTCAGTCGCACCCACAGACTGTTAACTGCTCCTCTGTCATGCCATTAATTATTCTTGTCATTAAAATTCACTCTCTAGGCTTGCAAGATCCAGGCTAACAGGCATGCAGTTACTGAAATCATAGTGCCTCTTTCACAGATGTAAAAAAGGCTACTAACATTTATCACCTAGACTGTATTTTCATAGCTTGAAGTTTTTAGGATTTTTTAAAGTAGCTTTTAATTCTACCATTAAAATATAGATCACATAATGAACACAAAGGAAGGGTAGCATTTTTTTATAATGACCATATAAATCACATGCATAATCATATTATATTTGTATAATTAGCATATAATTAGCTTTTTTAAAATAAATTTTCACTGGTTGCAAGCCATTTGCTGAAATAGTAGTTGAATTTTAATGATCATCCAATAAAACACCCAGATCCTATTTCCCATCCCATTTTTCCCCTATGGGCATTTGGCTGAAGGAATCGATGTTATTTCCTCAAAGCAGAAATATTTTCCCCATGAGCACTGTTTTGAAGATGTGGCAATATGATTAACCTGCTTTTAAAAAGAACCATCAGCCTGTGACTATCCTTATGGTGAAGGCTTTTCCCTTTTATACCTTCAAACTGAAGGTTAACTGAAATGAATCTTTGGCAATCGTCCTGTTAATAAATCTCCACCAGCCATCACCTGATCACTGTGGGGTGAAGCAGTTTACCCTTGATCCTCCAGAAGTTTTGTCTAATCCCTTGTGAAGATTTTGTCTCCCAACTGGATATCCAAGTCAAAGACAATAACACAATTTTATGTTGATCATGTGTTTCATCTGTCCTTCATTAAGGAGCTTGCCCTTCATCTTAAGCACCATTTAAGTGTTCTTTCCTTTCTTTTCTCCCCTGTAATACTGTGGAGTATGAGTGGAATGGAAGATAATACCATGCTCTTGAAGCTAAGAATACATTGGCCAGAGAAGCAGAACAAAAATACAGCACAATGAAAGGCAACAGAGTACTGAGAATGCTATAAAAAAAGCACCAGCAGTACAGATGGATCACGTAAATCTTGCAGTCAGATAAACAAAATACAGAAGATAAACAGCAGGTTTTGAAGCACTATTGCAACACTCGCCTTGCGGTGCAATGAACAAGAATTGCGGTTATCTTTCTTACTAAGATTGTTTCTGTCTTCCTATTTGGCATCTGTTATGATAACAGTAGCATCCCAAAAGTAAGAGAGAGTTCTCTGAACGCTGTAAAACAGAGGATCCACATGATAGGCTCAGCTTCTTTCAACAGCTTAATTCTACCAGAAATAACTGCGCCAGGGTTTCAACAAGTGCATCTTCAGTCTGATCCACTTTTCCCATGCCTTCAGTGTTCTGGAACATCTCTTCTGTTGTAGCATACAACATCGCCTGTCAATGCATCTACATGGAACTTGACATGTTCATAATAATCTCTCTGTGATGTGTATTCTGCCCATAGCTGCCATTCGTCAGCTAAGCCCAACCTCTGGGGTTAATTTTAAGTTTCATTCTGAGTAACAGAGAGGAAGAATAGAATAGAATAGAATAGAATAGAATAGGAAGAGAATAGAGTAGAATAGAATAGAATAGAATAGA
>WAAF01003696.1:374339-395519 GCA_013400475.1 Tricholaema leucomelas | reverse complement strand
AGCACCTCAAAATCTCTCTTGAATTGAGGAGCCCAGAACTGGACACAGGACTCAAGGTGTGGCCTGACCAGTGTTGAGTACAGGGGAAGAATAACCTCCCTCGTCCTACTGGCCACACTGTTCCTGATACAGGCCAGGATGCCATTGGCCCTCTTGGCCACCTGGGCACACTGCTGGCTCATCTTCAGCCTACTATCCACCAGTACCCCCAGGTACAACAAAGGAAACGACAAAGCAAAAATTGTTGAAGAGACAGGGAACTTCCTTTCCCTCTTCAAAAAATGGAAACATCATTCAATATAATCGTGACAAAAAAGGACAGTGCTGCATCTTTTCCCAGAATATTCTCCCATAACCCAGGAAAACATCAAAAATGCTATGTCATGGAATATGGAAGATCGTTTATCTTGAAAAATCACAGCCTCATTCAACTGGACCTAGTTACTCAGCTTCTGTCTTAGTTAATATCTCACATCAGAGCATTCAGCTAGAAAAACCTCCACAGCTAATGCTCAGCTACAAGTCTCATCAGCAACCTTCCAATAACACAATCACTCTTACAGTTTTATATCGGGGATGTCATATTTGGAGGCTTTACTAAAGCATCAGCTCTATGGGGCTGCATGATTTGTGAGGCTCTCAGCTTTTATTCTTAAGCTAAGTTTTCAGATCTCAAGATTCATAGACCTTAAAGCCAGAAGGGACTGGTGAGATCATTTATAACTCGACACATCACTGCAGGATTTCCCTACACTTATTCAAATTTGAACCAGAGAATATTTTTTAAAGTGAAAAATTCTTAGAACAATTCCATTACTGCATGATTTCAGAGACAGGCCTGGAAATATTGAGTCTATTTCTCCAATTCAAAAATGACAAAAATAAATCTGAAGTTGTTTGTTTGTTTGTTTGTTGCAATGCAGAAGGCTTTTAAAGCTACTTTTTTATTTTTTACATTTGGCAGTGGAGATTGTTAGGGAGATTTGATTCATAATTTATTAACATCATTAATGTTTGGAGCTGAGAAGAGGATGCCAGTAAAGCTTTTAAGACATATCATACAAAATATATCCATAATATCTTATCCCTTAGTTCTGTTCACTAAAACACAGCTAAAGTGGTGTTGGAGAGATTAAGATTTTTTAAAGTTATATTTCATATCATCACCTTTTTGCTTTTATTAATTATCAGAGTAGTTGTTCTGTTGTTAACAAGGTACTACTCACTTACTAATGAAATTACTGCCAGAGAATTGACAGGAAAAGGAATAAAATTTAGACTCACTCTTTTTTTTTTTCCTCCCCTCTCAATTCTCATTTAAATTCAACCAGTTATGCTAATGAAGCAATCCTTTCCACACTTTTTAGTACTGTACAGATACATGTGGCAATAGGTTAGAAGCAATTAACTAACATTCACTAAGTATTTGTCAATATTTTTGCAAACAAGCCTGAGTAGCTTACATTACAGGTTTCAAAAAGCAACAGATGTTAAATGACATAAAAACTTGCAAGCAATGTCACATTGTTAATTAAGAATAAAAAGGTTGCTTCAAAACCGTAAAATCCTTCCATGATGTACAATCATAGAATCAAGCAGGTTGGAAAAGACCTCCACGATCATCCAGTCCAACCTAGCACCCAGCCCTAGCCAGTCAACCAGACCATGGCACTAAGTGCCTCAGCCAGGCTTTTCCTGAACACCCCCAGGGACGGTGACTCCACCACCTCCCTGGGCAGCCCATTCCAATGCCAATCACTCTCTCTGTGAAGAACTTCCTCCTAACATCCAGCCTATACTTCCCCCGGCACAACTTGAGGCTGTGTCCCCTTGTCCTGTTGCTGGTTGTCTGGGAGAAGAGACCAACCCCCACCTGGCTACAGCCTCCCTTCAGGTAGTTGTAGACAGCAATGAGGTCTGCCCTGAGCCTCCTCTTCTCCGGGCTAAACAACCCCAACTCCCTCAGCCTCTTCTCACAGGGCTGTGCTCCAGGCCCCTTACCAGCTTCACTGCCCTTCTCTGGACACATTCCAGTACCTCAACATCTCTCTTAAATTGAAGAGCCCAGAACTGGACACATGACTCAAGGTGTGGCCTGACCAGTGCTGAGTACAGGGGAAGAAGAACCTCTCTTTTCCTGCTGGCCACACTGTTCCTGATACAGGCCAGGATGCCATTGGCTCTCCTGGCCACCTGGACACACTGCTGGCGCATATTCAGCTACTATCCACCAGTACCCCAGGTCCCTCTCTGCCTGGCTGCTCTCCAGCCACTCTGTACTCAGCCTGCAGTGCTGCTTGGGGTTGTGTGGCCAAAGTGCAGAACCCTGCACTCGGCCTTGTTAAATCTCATCCCATTGACCTCTGCCCACCCATCCAGCCTGTCAAGGTCCCTCTGCAGGGCCTTCCTATCCTCCAACAGACCGACACCTGCTCCTAGCTTGGTGTCATCTGCAAGCTTACTGATGCTGGACTCAATCCCCTTGCCTAGATCATCAATAAAGATATTAAAAAGGATGGGGCCCAGCACTGATCCCTGGGGCACACCACCAGTGATTTTACACAATTCAAGGCTTTCATTGACTGCTGGAAACAGCAGGACTCAGGAATAACTTCTTCTTCCTAATGCATAAGATAGATACTGGATTTTTTATGTATTTATTCATTTGCATTGCTTCTAGTTACTGTAAAAGGCTGCAAAGCTGTGACCAGGGTTGGCCATGGCACATGCACATGGCTATTTTTAGAGGCATTAAAAATCTTGCAAGAGTGTAAAGAAATTAGAGTGTCTCACTGGTTTATCATCCTTCCACACTAAGGTTGAATCAGCAACTAGATTACTTGATTTGATAAATGCATACTCCATGGTTGTCTGTGACAGCTACAGATCACATTCAATGACAGAGATATTTTTTCCCCCAGTCCAGTCTTATAATGGAAAATTATTAATACAGACTGGAGCATTTGTGTAATAAGAGTCCTATTATTTCCAATGTCTAGCATAGAAGAAACCTTCAATCCAGTCTGCAATTAACCTGAAGAAAATTTTGGTGTGATTACCCTCTTCTACATAATTCATCATGGACGTACAACTCTACAATGTGGTTTTCACCAGACTGAAAATCTTTTGCAGCACAAAATAAAACCTTTTAAAGCACAAACTGAAATCTTCCTGCAGTAAAAATCCTTCAGGTATTTTACCAGGTAGTAAAATAAAACTAAGAACTCCAAATCTTTACCTCTGTATTCTGAGCACCCTCCCCATACAGACTAGCCTGAAATTAAAATTAACGCTATATAGACACATCGGAATGCTGTGCAAACAGGAGGCAACAGGAGTTTTGCCAGATTGCAACAATACTTGTGTAAGGCAGAGCAGAAAAAAATTACTCACTGGTTTCTGATAATGTCAATCTCTCAGACATAGAGTTTTAACCAGAAGAACCTGCAAAAGTAATGCATTTTATTTTTCTCTATTTTCTAACTCCTCAAACTTGAAAAATGGCTACTAATCGTGGCAGACTTTACTCTCTCAGCTCCTTCAACTTTATGCTCTTTAAAAATGGGCAGCTCGATATTCCAGAACACACTCCTTGCCTTAACATATAAACTTTTTCAAAAGAGCATAAAAATTTGAAGATAATAAGGTGATCAACAAACTCTGTTGGTTCTCCACCGGAGAGAAGAGGATGCAACTCTGCACCTACATTGGCCTCTCCTAGTGTTCTGAAAGTTTAAACATTGATGTTTCTTTATAGGGAACTTCAAGCCACTTAGGCAACTAGTATCTCATTAGAAAGAGTAGCAACTTCAATTAACTATGTCTTTAATTAATATTTAAGTCAGAATAGAACAGAATAGAATCAATCAGGTTGGAAGAGACCTCCAAGATCATCCAGTCCAACCTAGCACCCAGCCCTATCCAGTCAACCAGACCATGGCACTAAGTGCCTCAGCCAGGCTTTTCTTGAACACCTCCAGGGACGGTGACTCCACCACCTCCCTGGGCAGCCCATTCCAATGCCAATCACACTCTCTGTGAAGAACTTCCTCCTAACATCCAGCCTATACCTCCCCGGCACAACTTGAGGCTGTGTCCCCTTGTCCTGTTGCTGGTTGTCTGGGAGAAGAGACCAACCCCACCTGGCTACAGCCTCCCTTCAGGTAGTTGTAGACAGCAATGAGGTCTGCCCTGAGCCTCCTCTTCTCCAGGCTAAACAACCCCAGCTCCCTCAGCCTCTCCTCATAGGGTTTGTGTTCCAGGCCCCTCACCAGCTTTGTTGCCCTTCTCTGGACACGTTCCAGCACCTCAACATCTCTCTTGAGTTGAGGAGCCCAGAACTGGACACAGTACTCAAGGTGTGGCCTGACCAGTGTTGAGTACAGGGGAAGAAGAACCTCCCTTGTCCTACTAACCACACTGTTCCTGATATAGGCCAGGATGCCATTGGCTCTCTTGGCCACCTGGGCACACTGCTGGCTCATCTTCAGCCTACTATCCACCAGTACCCCGAGGTCCCTTTCCTCCTGGCTGCTCTCAGCCACTCTGTCTCCAGCCTGTAGCGTTGCTTGGGGTTGTTGTGGCCAAAGTGCAGAACTCTGCACTTGGCCTTGTTAAATTTCATCCCATTGGCCTCTGCCCATCCATCCAGCCTGTCCAGGTCCCTCTGCAGGGCTCTCCTACCTTCCAACAGATCAACACCTGCTCCTAGCTTGCTGTCATCTGCAAACTTAATGATGCTGGACTCAATCCCCTCATCCAGATCATCAATAAAGATACTGAACAGGACCGGGCCCAGCACTGATCAGTCCAGAGAATTGATGACTGGAGCACGTCTTATGCATAGTTACTCTCAGAATTAGTTTCCCTTGATGGTATTTAGGGTGTAAGAAGCTCTGTTATTCTATTCTAGCTATTTAGGTGTGAGGCATTAGTGAAAGTCATGCTCCTTGAGTGTGCAAGGGCACATAATCTAAATTAGAAGTCATATTAAGGCTGAGGGCACAACTTAATAAGCAAGCTAAGTGAACTACACAGTAACTGCAAATGTCACATAAATATCAAGCACTATTGACCTTGGCTTTCATTCCTAAGCATTTTCTATGTATAATATTTCATTCCAAGGTATTACAAGAACTGCAGTTTCTTAAAGACATAGATAGTTTCTGACTTTATTTTCATGCTGTACTCCATACTTCCTTCTTGTGATGAAAAAACAGTGCTCTTCCTATCAAGATCAATGTGGAATGACATGAGACTTGTGTCACAAACTAGACTTACAGATGATCAGAGATGTGTCTAGTTTGCTAGAAAATACAGAGAAAAACGTTTCTGCCATTTCCTCTGTAGAGTTCTCCGCTATGTATATTACACTCCTCAGATTCCAAATGTTTGCTTTCTGAGGGCAATTTTCTCAGTGGAAAATGCGGAAAAGGTTTGCACACAAATGCTGCTTGTTAACAGAATTCATGCACATCTGAAGATATACTCCTCACTTTTACACTGGACATGATGTATCTGAAATGAAATCTCTTGTTGGTCAGTTTAGGGTTAACTATTCTGCCTGCTCCTCCCCAGTGATGCAATCTCTGCAGCACCCCAATTTGGCATACAGGATTTCTCCTTGATCGCTGTCCATAGCAAGTCTAATTATAGAATTAACCAGGCTGGAAAAGACCTTTGAGACTATCCAGTCCAACTTAGTACCCATCACCTTGTAATTAACTAAACCATGTCAGTAAGTGCCTCATTCAGCCTCCTCTTAAACACCTCCAGGGATGGTGAGTGCACCACCTTCCCGGGCAGCTCATTCCAATGCCAATCACTCTTGCTGTGAAGAACTTCCTCCTAACATCCATCCTGAACCTGCTCTGGCACAGCTTGAGGCTGTGTCCTCTTGTTCTGTTGCTAGTTGCCTGGGAGGGGAGACCAACTCCACCTGGTACGACCTCCCTTCAGGTAGTTGTAGAGAGCCTTCTCTTCTCCAGGCTGAACGCTCCCAGATTCCTCAGCCTCTCATCACAGGGCTGTGCTCCAGCCCCCTCACCAGCCTTGGTGCCCTTCTTTGGATATGTTCAAGCACCTCAACATCTGT
Organism: Tricholaema leucomelas; assembly: GCA_013400475.1. Taxonomy (NCBI): domain Eukaryota; kingdom Metazoa; phylum Chordata; class Aves; order Piciformes; family Lybiidae; genus Tricholaema lacrymosa; species Tricholaema leucomelas. The sequence goes on along the minus strand of WAAF01003696.1, from coordinate 389,425 downwards.
CTTAAATTGAGGGACCCAGAACTGGGCACAGTACCCAAGATGTGGCCTAACCAGTGCTGAGTACAGAATGACTTCCCTGGTCCTGCTGACCACATTATTCCTGATACAGGCCAGAATGCCATAGGCCTTCTTGGCCACCTGGACACACTGCTGGCTCATGTAAATCAAGAGCTCTTCTGCACATTTGTCTTTGATAGCAACTCTGAACAGCGGCATTATGACTGCTACAAGCAGGCACAGCCTGCAACAACGTGCTGTTAATTCAGAAAGTGCAGTCACTTAGAAGAGATTAAGATGAAAAGTAAACTTACTGAAGACAATCGGTTCTGTTCTAGTTCAAAGTAGGCCACTAACCAAAAGAAAACTCTAAGAAAGTTCCCTTGTCAGGAGAATGTATAATATGTTAAGCATTACTCAGAGGGCTTCAAAGTATGGATGCTATAGAACCATCAGATACCATCGATTCAGCCCTAATGAGTGCATAATTCAAGATGCATGCTTCCACAAAATTTCTAACCAGATATCCATAGAAGTTTTGGCGTTTTTATTCCAAAACCTGAATAGGCAATGTACTTTTGGGGTAAGCTTTCATTTATTATACACATAAACCTGCAATTAAAAATAGAAAATGTGTAACACAAATCTGCACGCCTACATAGACGAGAAGTAGTTATGCAAATCTCATGTAACTCTGCTGTGCATTGGAGACGTAGCAGATGCTATAATAAATGCAGTCCCAGGATACTTGAGCACAGTTAGGCAATGACAAAGGCTTGTTTCTAAGAACCCTGCTGCAGTGAAAATTGCAGGGATAGTTGATTTGAAATTACTGCCTCTGGGACTTTTTTGCCCTTTTTCTTTTCCCTTTTCTCCACTCTTGAAATTTGATTCCAAAGTTCATGCAGCAAGTTCTCTTTCTGTGTATGAATGTGAGATAGAAGTGTGGACAGCAGGGCAAGGGAGGTGATTCTCCCTCTTTACTCTGCTCTCGTCAGACCCCACCTGCAGTACTGTGTGCAGTTCTGGAGCCCCCAATACAAGAAGGACATGGAACTGCTGGAGAGAGTCCAGAGGAGAGCCACGAAGATGATCAGAGGGCTGCAGCAGCTCTGCTATGAGGACAGGCTGAGAGAGTTGGGGCTCTTCAGCCTGGAGAAGAGAAGGCTTCGAGGAGACCTTAGAGTGGCTTTCCAGTATCTGAAGGGAGCCTACAGGAAAGCTGGGGAGGGACTATTGACAAGGTCTGGTAATGTCAGGACGAGGGGGAATGGGTTTGAACTGGAAGAGGGGAGATTCAGACTGGATATTAGGAGGAAGTTCTTTACAGTGAGGGTGGTAAGACACTGGCACAGGTTGTCCAGGGAGGTTGTGGATGCTTCCTCCCTGGAGGTGTTTAAGGCCAGGCTGGATGAGGCCTTGAGCAACCTGCTCTAGTGGGAGGTGTCCCTGCCTATGGCAGGGGGTTGGAGCTGGATGATCCCTGAGGTCCCTTCCAACCTAAACCATTCTATGATTCTATGTTTTATATGGCATTGCCTAATTTAGTCTCTAAAATAATAGGCCTCTACGACCGCCCAGGATTTTAAAGTAAAACCCAGCTACTACTTTTTGCCTTTAAAAGGGTGCAAACACAAAAGCTGGGGAGTTTGTAACAGTTGAAATTCTGTGGATGTGTTCTGATTCTTTGGTTCAGTTTTTAAAGATTTCATTTTAAATGAATGCAAGTTCTGGCATGAAACCACACTTTGTTTCTAACACATTATAGAATCATAGAATGGCCTAGGTTGGAAGGGATCATCCAGTTCCAACCCCCCACTATAGGCAGGGACGCCTCTCACTAGAACAGGTCGCTCATGGCCTCATTCAGCCTGGCCTTGAACACCTTCAGGGAGGAAGCAGCCACAATTTCCCTGGGCAACCTGTGCCAGTGTTTCACCACTCTCACTGTAAAGAACTTCTTCCCAGCATCCAGTTTAAATCTCCCCTCTGCCAGTTTAAACCTATGCTATTGTTCTGTCACTGCCTATTCAATAAATGAAGAGACTTATTAAAAAAGAATCACCATACAGATGGATGTTAAACATGGAACGTGATGCAAATTTGCAGTTTTACTTCTATGTCATTTTAAAGAACAGAGGTCATAGAGATGTATTTTGAAACCATCCTTCTCACTTGGTAAGTAATACCCCTTTCATGAGGTGGCAGATTTAGGAGAACACCCTAAATCCTCAGCCACCTTTTTCAATGAGTTTCATTTCTCTTGCAGAGTATTCCTTTAGACTAGAGGAACTTCTTGTCAGCACATTCCTTACATAAAACGCTTCAGTCATGTTTACTGGTCAACAGGCTTGTCAAATGTGGCAAGAAGGAACAGCAGACCCATATGCTCAAGTTCCTAAGTGAACACATTAGTATTAAGTCTGGAACTACTTTTGTTCAAAGCTGTCTCTGCTTCAGGTTGTTAATGTAAACTCTCGAGTTTAAAACAGCACTACATAGCTCCTTTCCTCCACTGTACTTAGAGCATCTTTTTATTACAGTCTCACAGTATCACCAAGGTTGGAAGAGACCTCACAGATCATCAAGTTCAACCCTTTACCACAGAGCTCAAGGCTAGACCATGGCACCAAGTGCCACGTCCAATCCTGCCTTGAACAGCTCCAGGGACGGCGACTCCACCACCTCCCTGGGCAGCCCATTCCAGTGTCCAATGACTCTCTCAGTGAAGAACTTTCTCCTCACCTCGAGCCTAAACTTCCCCTGGCGCAGCCTGAGGCTGTGTCCTCTCGTTCTGGCGCTGGCCACCTGAGAGAAGAGAGCAACCTCCCCCTGGCCACAACCACCCCTCAGGTAGTTGTAGACAGCAATAAGGTCTGCCCTGAGCCTCCTCTTCTCCAGGCTAAACAACCCCAGCTCCCTCAGCCTCTCCTCGTAGGGCTGTGCTCGAGGCCTCTCACCAGCCTCGTCGCCCTTCTCTGGACACGCTCAAGCATCTCATGAAAGAAAGAAATTCCAGCAGATTTTTACCCCAAAGCTTTTCTTTTGCCTTTTAATTGGATTGATACTGTTATTTTTTTTTCCTTAAAATATTCTATTTAATAGAGTTAATATGGATCGGGGGCAAAATTCTCCTTCCCTAAGCACATACACAGTCAAAGGAGAGAATTTTGCCTTGTTCACTACAACATAATAAAATGCTTTTTACTGTGGTTGGGAATAGCCTGGCATATAAATTATATCAAACACTGAATATCCCAAGGAAAATAAAAAAGCCTGCACTACAAAATATTTTTTTCTTACTATACTATGTTTTCAAGCAGAGACTTCAATAAAATCAAATCTGTACATTTTTCAAATGAATGCATCCAGGAAAAAAAATGCACTGTATGAAATGTACACTAAGATACAAAAAATCAAATGCCTAAATTAACTCTCAGAAGCCCTTAGGTATTTTGTTTCAGGTTTTTCCAAATTATTCTTCCTTGATTTTCCTACTTCTATTAACAACAGAGAAAATCTTACATTTTCTAATCCAGAAGGTTGCCAAGACATACAGAAGCCTTGGCAGCATCTTTGCCTAGGAACTGTAGATCCATCTCAAGAGCTTTATATATAAATGTATAATATCCTAAAGAAGAGGGAAGCCCCAGTCTCCTCTTCCACATTGTTCCTGACTGCAGAAGACAAGGGAAGGGGCAAAGAAGGAAAAATAAGAGAAGATGGGATAGACACTTGTCCAAAACTGTATAATGAATGCTCCTTCAGCACAAGCCCATGCTAACACACAACGGAGAAGCAGAAGGGAAGAGGACATGAGGGCATCTCACTATCTGTCTTCTCACAAGCCCGTGACAGGAGTGACACTCCTTAGACTACAAATATGTTTAGATAAGAGCCACAGCACTACTCAGCAAGACACAGTAAAATCCCTTAACCTCTTCCAAGAAGAGGTAGCACAAAGTGAAGGATCCTTGAAAACCTGATTTCTTATTCAGGTTTTAGCATAAAAGCAAAGCTATGTACAACTGCCCCAGAAAGAGTGTGACAGGCAAGAAAAACAGAGTAAGACTGCAGTCAGAACAAGTACCTGGAAGGAGTGGAAGAAAACTTACGAGTTCTGATACTTTTTTGGCAGAGAACTCTGCCTGCTTTTTGCTTTCTTTAAAATTCATGACTTCATGGTTGTAAAGAAAATGAAGCTCAGGGGTATCCACGAAATTCACTTCCTGGCAGCCAGAGCATCCACCTGTGGGAGAGAGAATGTGGGAAAACACACTCATCATGTTCTGTTTATGCTGCTTCTAAACACAGTTTCTTGACTTTATGCCAGCATAAATGAAAGCTTTATACAGACAGATATATACACACAAATAGATAAGCCTATATGTATGGATACGTCCATCCACACACACATACAGGCTTGAGTTATGCTAGCTAGACATCTATATGTAAATACATATAGATACATACATAAATCCACCCAACTAAACTTTCAGTGGGCAAGAAAATAGTTTCCTGTCTGCTCTCAGAATAAGAAAGCTAAGAAGCAGAAGACAGAAAGTGCACTGCAATTCACAACTCTCTCACTCAAACACGCATCACAGGTAGCAAACCATTGTTGCCTATATGCCCAAGTCTGGGGTCCCCTCTCTTTGAGTGATCTTTGTCTTCCAGAGTTGAAACAAGTTGAAACAGAAAATGCACTGCAGTGGACAACTCACTCAAATGTATATCACAGATGTCAAGTCACTGCTGTGTACATGCCCATGTCTGAGGTCCCCTCTCTTTGAGTGACCTTTGTCTTCCAGAATTGAAACAAAAAGCAGTTCCTAAGCTTCTGAGCTATGTAATGCTTTAACATTTCTAGAAGCTTCTTAGCATAACAAATTGACAAGAAGTTAAAAAAAAAAAAAAAAGAGAAAGAAAGAAAATGATCCCAAATTAAGTTTACTTAGATGAGAAGGTTTGAAGTAAACACCTTTCATCTTGAAGCATGGGTTGCAGGGAAGGAAGAAAACTAGTCATTACATGAAACACCTTCCTTGAGCTGCTAAATGCAGATTCACTTAAGTCAAAAGGAATCCTCCTGATACGCCTCTCAGCATTTTGAGCTTTAATGATGCCTAGCACAGTAATTAACAGTACCAGTGATATATAACAATCCTGTGCTTTCCAGTGTCAGAAACAGAAGGCTAATGCCAGATTGCTTGTTAAAGGTACACCCGGCTGCAAAGTACACCAGATGAGACAATCCCCCAGTAGCCACGGAACGAGGTAAAGACATCTGTAAGACTATTTCAGAAATTTGAATGTGAAGATTCAAAGTCTTTGGTGGTGCTACAGATGTTGTTATTGTCATCCCTGCAGCCACTGACAATGGAAATAGATCAGCCCTCCCATCAGACTGGACTGCAAATGGCTCAAACCTTGTTCTTCTTTAAATGCCTTAGTACATAGCTATTTCTAAGTCACTTGAAGCAGTTCAGACTGTTAACAGAAGAGAATACATTGCCTTGAATATGCTGCTCCTTCTGAGAACTGTGACCCACTACTTTAAGAGAATACTAAATGATCACTCAGTAACAACAACAAAACCAACAAAAAAACCCAAACAAAACCCAAGGGCAAAGCCCGGATGAAACCAAAGGGCAAAGCCCAAACAAAAAAATACCAAACAGAGCAACCAAAGGAAAAAACAAAACAAAACGAAACAATAAAAGGCAGAAAAATTCCAGTGAGAATAAGTGAGAGAAAACCCCACACAATTGAAGATACTACTACAAAAGAAATACAGGCTGGGGGGGGGGGAACACAGACAGAACTCAGAAAATTTAGCAGATACACTGGAAAAGCTAAGACCATGACAATATTTTGGAGATAAATAAAAGGAAGCATAATATTAAACTGAAGTTATGAGAATGTGAAAAGGCAACAAAGATGGAATGCCTGCCATGTAAAAACTTCTATCAAACCTTTTAGAAAGAATTTTCAGATCTGAAAAATATGTCAGGAATTGAGCATGGGTTTTGTTGCTTTTACTTTCCAGCAATATCAAAACATCAATGTATTGGCAGGGGAAGAGAAGAATCTAATCATGACACTTTGCATCTTTGTGTCATGGTAAAATCACTTGCACCTACTTTCAGACTGACTTGTCTTGGCACTTGGTGATGTAAAGTAGTCCTGCAGTAAGCATGGATCGAGGATAGAAGTTTCCCAGAGCTGGAATGAAAGAATGCACAGAAAGCCAAACGCCACCTGATGACCAAATGGATTTCATTACAGTCACACAGTGGTGAATTTTCAGATAAATAAAGTGCTGAGGCTTTTTAATACTGTAATGAAACTTCAGCAACCAATCTTCTCGTAAGGAAGCTGCTAGCCTCTGTTCTGTCCTACTTTCAGTGCAGTAAAAAGCCAAAAATGATTGAACTGATTTCACCTGGAGGAGTAACAAAATTAAATTGCATAAGGTGTATTAGAACTGGACTCATATGGCATAAGTAGGGTAGATTAGTATTATCAGCTTTTGGATTCCTATACATCTAAACTGATTGGTTTAGATCTAAATCTCCAGGAATAAACAATTTCAGATGTTCTTTGCAAACAAAATACATTTCTATGAGCGGTGTTATCATAACAACTCTTAAATCTAAGTTGTGCTTTAAAGCTCAGTAAATCACTCACAGTAACAACGTGATCAATTTAATTCCATTTCAGTTAATCAATTGTCCATGAGCTGGCTTTTATAGTCTCTGCTTAATTAAAATAACACCCATAAGGGATTTGTTTCTTCAAGATATCTCAACAGATATTCGCACCCACAGATATGAGTGTCTGAATGGTTGCTTTTAGTTATATTCCTGGTGAATGAAATGGTTGGAAGCAGGACTGGCAAATATTCAAAGTCTGCAGGATAGTCATTAGGCATATCTGAAACATCTGTTCAGCTTAGATATGGAGATGGTGTGCTTTCATTCTGAGTAACTTGGTTTCAGTGCAAATACTCAAATTTAGACTTCATTTGCCCCACCTGCAAATTCACACTTACCTAAATGTGACTTCTACACTTGAAGCAGCACATAAGTTTTCACTAGTACATATACAGAATCACAGAATGTCAGGGGCTGGAAGGGACCTCCAAAGTTCATCCAGTCCAACCTCCGTGCAAAGCAGAATCATCTAGACCAGATCACAAAGGAATGCATCCAGGCAGGTTTTGAATATCTCCAGAGAGGCAGACTCCACAACCCCCCTGGGCAGCCTGTTCCAGGGTTCTGTCACCCTCACAGGGAAAAAATTCCTCCTCATGTTTCCATGAAACTTCCTATGCCTCAGCTTCCACCCATTGCCCCTTGTCCTGTCATTGGGCATCACCCAGCAGAGCCTGGCTCTATCCTCCTGGCGCTCACCCTTTACATCTTTACAAACATTGATGAGGTCACCTCTCAATCTCCTCTTCTCCAAGGAGCAGAGCCCCAGCTTCCCCAGGCTCTCCTTATAACAGAGATGTTCCATTCCCTTCATTTTTGTGACTCTGCAGGGGACTCTCTCAAGCAGTTCTATGTCCCTCTTGAACTGGGGGCCCAGAACTGGACACAGTCACTCCAGATGTGGCCTCATCAGGGCAGAGTAGAGGGGCAGGAGAACATCTCTCTACCTACTAACCACAGCCCTTCTAATATACCCCAGAATGGTATTTGCCCTCCTGGCCGCAAGTATACATTGCTTCGGTCTGGCAGGTCAACAGTGCTAACTCATCTTTAGAGGTTAGATTTTTGACCATAAGCAGAGCCCTTGAGCTACCTGAAACACTTTTGATAACATGAAATTAAAGGTAAATACTCCTGGTGGGTGTGTTAAAACACCAACATTCAGATTTCTGGTTAACCTAACTCAAGACAGTAATTCTCAAAACATTTGACCTTTATTTTTACTTTTCATGCAGTACAGAATCAGAGATAAAGACACAAATCTCCTCATGTTCTGAATGGTTCCTTTGTTTGGGTGAAGACTTACATTTTAAGAACTGAACAGCTACAACTTGCCTCCTGAATAGACTGCACAAAAAAAAAAGGGTATGAAAATTAATAGATCCAACTTGCTGACCTGCATATTAAGGTTAGAAAACAATGCATAAAAGCTTCATTAACAAGCATGGTTCTAATGAAGAAAAGTGTTGAAACATGAATAAATTCAACCAGAACAGACTTTTCAAGCAATTAAGTGCCAAAAAAAAATAGTAGGAAAGAAATTGAGTATGAGGTATCTGAATTCCTTCATGGAAGAGCTTATAAGAGGAAGTACAGATCAGAGAACAAAGGCTCATTAAAAGGTTAGGAAGGAAATATATTTACTAACAGCTTTTATTAATGTTAGGCTACAACACTGCAAGGAACCAAAATTCAATTACATTTTATAAGAAGAAATTATAACCAACTACATCCTGCAAGACTTTGAATGCAGCCTTAAATCAGCCAACAGTAAGTAGAACAGCTGGACAAAATTCTTTCTTCAGCCATATTTTCTAGCCAATATTTATCTATTTATTTCTAAGCCTTTCTTAAAGGTCTCTTACTCCCATGGCCACTCTACTGAAACATTCAAGCCTCCTTTCATCATTTCTCCCCTTCAGGTTTTTCTTCTTTTCCTTTGTATTTCTCATTCCTTCTTCCATAGGTCTTTCTCTTTAAGGACATAAAGATTATGAGCAATAACAGGACTGGAATGACTTCTGCCAACTCCCATCGAGCCAGTATTTTGCAAGCCGGTCCCTTTTTAGTCATCTCTCTTGATTATACAAGCCCATGCTCATCAGTTGAACTCAATGAAACTGTTTCACATAACTAAAAGCAAGTGAATGCTTGGGATTTTCTTAAGCTTTTCCTTTACAGAGACACAAGGAGGGAAGCTTCTTCAACTGCTAATGTTATAAGCAATTGCATCATAAATTTATGGACTCAGATTTTGTAACCTATTGTGTATCCTCACCGTACTCACTACTACTTTGGCTGTTTCAGGACTTAATTTCATAGAATCATAGAATCATAGAATGGTTTAGGTTGGAAGGGACCCCAAGGATCATCCAGCTCCAACCCCCTGCCATAGGCAGGGACACCTCCCACTAGAACAGGCTGCTCAAGGCCTCATCCAGCCTGGCTTTAAACACCTCCAGGGAGGAAGCATCCACAACCTCCCTGGGCAACCCATTCCAGTGTCTTACCACCCTCACTGTAAAGAACTTCCTCCTAACATCCAGTCGGAATCTCCCCTCTGCCAGCTTAAACCCATTCCCCCTCGTCCTAACATTACCAGACCGTGTAAAGAGTCCCTCCCCAGCTTTCCTGTAGGCTCCCTTCAGATACTGGAAAGCCACTCTAAGGTCTCCTNCTGTCTGGGCTGCATGTGCACACTGCCAGCTTTTTTTTTGTCCAAGCTAGAAAAGCATAACTAGCTTACATTACCTTTATTTGGGGGAATATTTGCAGGTGAAATGAAAGAAGTGGGATGGAGAATGTAAACTCCTCCCAGAAGCATCTCCCAGCCACCTGAGGCAGACTTACTAGAAGTTGCTGGAGCTTCGTGCAACATTACTATTATAAACTGACTATCTTAGTCAAGCTCAGCACTGTGAGATCATATTAGCATAAGAGAAAAACCAGGAGCAAGTGAAGGGGACAGTCAGCTAAGTCAAAATTGATTCAAGAAACAATCCTGCTTTCAACAAAGCACACAGTAGCCTGAGCTCCCAAAGGGAGTAGAAAGACTCTAAGATGGTTATATAAACCCCTTTTATCAGAAACATGTCTCCACAACAACAAAAAAAGTTTTGTAAATATTTATAAAAGAAAAACTGCCTTTTTTTTTTCTAAGAGAGCCTACACAAAAGGATTAAAAAATGATGCAAGCTTTATCAACTTGAAAAACATTAAAATTCAGAAGAACCAACTGAATAAAAATCCCAACAGACCGGATCTGCTCCTTCATAGAAGTAGTTGCTTTATCTTAGGGGGTAGGAAGGAGAACAACATTTTGTTTGCTTCTATAAAACAACAAACTCTCTACCCAACTCTAATATTCCCCATACAGTTTTATTTTCTCACATTTCCTCCCATCTCCCATATTCCCTCGTGGCTTGTGTTAATAATCGTTTGACAGAATCTTCCCCTCTATTTTATACTTAATTCCACAGAAGAAAACTATAAAATATAGTCACTGCTGTACTGGATTAATGCTTCTACATGTCCAGAGGAGTGTTTCTTCCTAAAGTACTTTTCAGAAGAGTTCGTATATTACATGTTCTGCACAGAATATCATAGAGTGAAATAAATAAAACCCATAGCAGGAGGGAAGGTGGAGGGGGGAAACCAAGAGAATTTTTGTTGTTCTCCATTCATAGAATCATAGAATGGTTTAGGTTGGAAGGGACCTCAGGGATCATCCAGCTCCAACCCCCTGCCATAGGCAGGGACACCTCCCACTAGAGCAGGTTGCTCAAGGCCTCATCCAGCCTGGCCTTAAACGCCTCCAGGGAGGAAGCATCCACAACCTCCCTGGGCAACCTGTGCCAGTGTCTTACCACCCTCACTGTAAAGAACTTCCTCCTAACATCCAGTCTAAATCTCCCCTCCTCCAGTTTAAACCCATTCCCCCTCGTCCTAACATTACTAGACTGTGTAAATAGTCCCTCCCCAGCCTTCCTGTAGGCTCCCTTCAGATACTGGAAAGCTACTATAAGGTCTCCTCAAAGCCTTCTCTTCTCCATTCACAACCTGGGTGTCACCTTAAATTTGGTAACGTTCCCAAGGCTGATCAAATATCAACATTTCCCGTGGCTGAAGAATCCATGTAGCCTGGAAGTTTCCCTTAACCCTAAATAAGAGAGCGAGAATGCAAATGAGAGTCAAAATAAAACCCTCCAAAGCTTATCTAACAGCATCCTCTTTCTTGAGATAAACATTCCCAAAGTTTTCTGTCAGTTTTCTGTGACATACACTTTCTGATAGTTAAACATGTTGAAGTTTGTCTAAACCCACAGTTTTCCTTCTTTTTTTTTTTTTTTTTTCAAGGACTCAAGAATGCTGCCAAGGGAAAAAAAAAAAAAAAAACCAGGCAGTAAAACCCAAAAACAAGCTGGCAAAGGAGCAGAATCACATATGGCCTGCAAACTACAACATTCATCAGGGTGTTACTTTTCTGGGTTCAGAGGGAACAGCAAATGATCAGCTAGCCTATCCCAGATTCCACTGCTACGCTTCTCTAGAGAGCACTACGGAACATGGATTTCCCTTTCTTACATCGTCAGGACTAAATCAGGCCTAACTGCACCATTATGACACATTTATTGCCCCCATCCATCCAGCACATCAGTCTCTGTTTATTTAGATCTTCCTAGTGTCTATTTTTCCATAGCAAACATAAAATAATCAAGATTCTTATTCTTATTTATTTTTATTCTTTTAAGAATAATTTTTAAAAAGTAACTTCCCTGCCCTTAATTATTTTTTATGTTTGCTGTGGAAAAATAGACACTTAAGCTGAACTATCTCAAATTCAAGACAATTGCACAAAATACTTTCCTTAAATAAATTTAAAACTCTGTGATTTTGATTTCACAGAATCACAGAATGTCAGGGGCTGGAAGGGCCCAAAGCTCCAGTCCAACCCCCCTGCAGAGCAGGATCACCTACATCAGATCACACAGGAACACATCCAGGCAGGTTTTGAGTATCTCCAGAGAGGGAGACTCCACAATCTCCCTGGGCAGCCTGTTCCATGGTTCTGTCACCCTCACAGGGAAAAAAATCCTCCTCCTTCTTCTATAATTGATTGGTTTAGGCAAAAAAAAAAGTTAATTAATCAGAATCCTACATGGAAAAGAGAAATATCAACATTGATAACTTATTGTATGCCAGCATTTCAAGTTACCACAGTAGCCATTAGTAAGTACCCTTGTGTAGGTCACATCTCTGCCTGACTTGGCCTTAGAAAAAGAATGAACATTGGAGACTTGGACAACAAAGTGACTGTGATAAACATTCCTGTCTCTGGGAGCAGTTTATGTTATTTCATAGTCTCACAGTATCATCAGGGTTGGAAGAGACCTCACAGATCATCAAGTCCAACCCTTCACCACAGAGCTCAAGGCTAGACCATGGCACCAAGTGCCACGTCCAACCCTGCCTTGAACAGCTCCAGGGATGGCGATTCCACCACCTCCCTGGGCAGCCCATTCCAGTAGCCAATGACTCTCTCAGTGAAGAACTTTCTCCTCACCTCAAGCCTAAACTTCCCCTGGCGCAGCCTGAGGCTGTGTCCTCTCATTCTGGCGCTGGCCACCTGAGAGAAGAGAGCAACCTCCTCCTGGCCACAACCACCCCTCAGGTAGTTGTAGACAGCAATGAGGTCACCCCTGAGCCTCCTCTTCTCCAGGCTAAACAACCCCAGCTCACTCAGCCTCTCCTCGTAGGGCTGTGCTCGAGGCCTCTCACCAGCCTCGTCGCCCTTCTCTGGACACGCTCAAGGATTTCAATGTCCCTTCTAAACTGGGGGGCCCAGAACTGGACACAGTACTCGAGGTGTGTAATTCATTTTAAAAAAATTTTTGTTGTGGGTTTGTGTTTTTTTTTTTTCTTTCCTTGTTTCATTGGGGGGCTTTGTTGTTTGTTTGTTTTGTTGTTGTTTTTTTAATAAAGAAGCATTTTTGCAGGGCCAGATAATCACAGAATCATCCAGATTAGTAAAGACCCTCAGGATCACCAAGCCTCCTCTGCAAGATTCACCTTGAACCATATCCCTTAGCACCACATCCAAATGACCCCTAAACACATCCAGGGTTGGTGACTCCGCCACCTCCCTGGGCAAAATGTCATTGCCATGACGTTGGAATTCTGAAGCAGAATTCTACACCATGTTTTAAATATGACCAGACCACAAAATGGTGCTCTCTACCCTTAGAACACAGAAGTAAATTGTTTTTATATATATGTGATCTTTAAAGGGCTAAAAAATGTCAGGCAATCACTTATTGTGTGTTTTCTCCCTTTCTTACCTTCACTCTCCAGCTGGTATGCACTGTCTTTCAGACTATAAGCTCCTTGAAGCTAGAGCTGTCACGTTTTATGTACTTCCACAGCACCCAGTACAATAGGGCCTGACCTAGTTAATTCCTAATCAATAGTGCAATAGAGATGTTAAATCTCTCTCTGGAGATATTCAGAACCTGCCTGGATGCATTCCTGTGTGATCTGCTATAGGTGATCCTGCTCTGGCAAGAGGGTTGGACTGGATGAGCTTTCAAGGTCCCTTCCAGCCCCTGACATTCTGTGATTCTGCGAAATGATTACCATAAGACTATTGTACATCCTACCACATAGTTCGGTTCACTGAGAAATCCTGCTGCAGTACAAGAGTACCTCCACAGAATCATAGAATCAACAAGGTTGGAAGAGACCTCCAAGATCACCCAGTCCAACCCATCACCTTCCGTGCTACACAAGGCAACACCAACAAAAAACCCTGAGAGTTTCCTGCTTGAAAACATCAAGAAAATCTAGTATTGAAAAGGAATAAAGCTCAACTGAAATCAGGCAGGGATTGCTAAACATGCTCCTTTCACCCTCTTCCAACTCAGCTGCACTGAAACCCAGCTTTGATTGCAGGTATTTTTATTCAAAGTGATTAAAGCTCTCCTGCACTGCTGAGAACAAATGTGTGCATATCCAAATGCTTCAAACTGAAAAGAAAACTTTACTCTTCACAATAGCAAGCACTTTTAAATTGCTTTGCCATTTAATTCCACCTCAGTTGCACGCAGAAATTAACAAATCTGCTTTCAGACGTCCCTGTTATTCTTCATAAAGTCCCCAAGGTGCCTCAGTGAAACTCGATTTAAAGCATGTTAAGTGCATTACTGGAAATGTGTTCCCCAACACACAGTCCAATTATGTGCCAAATGATGCCTTCAAGTCTCACCCATGCAAACCATACAAGGCCAGTGAGATTTTGCAGTGAAAATTTACAGCAAAAATTAACTTTCATTATCTGGCAAACCAGGAATAAAGATTTTCTTTCATAATTGAGATTCCATCCCCCCCCCATTTTTGGAACTTATCCTATGCTGCAGATTGAATCATCAAAGGAAAAACAAAGGGTCTGTAAATCAGGAATTGGTGGGCAGCATGAAGGATGACAAGAGTTTTATTTCAGGATTACACAGACAGAAAAATAGGAAGAAGTTCCCAAAAGAAACTCTGATTTAGATTCAAAATACCTTTTATTTGATTTTGGTTTGTGGCTCCATCAGCTATAATATTGATAAATATTTTGTATCACAGCTGCATGCCCACAAACACAGTATGGGTGGGGTTTATAATGAGCCTCCAGTCTTTTAATGTCCCAGAGAGCCTAAAGAGAATCACAGAAACATCCAGGCTGGAAGAGCCCCTCAGGATCACCAAGATCACTCTAAAAGATTCACCTTAAATCGTATCCCTAAACACTACAGCCAAACAACCCTTAAATGCATACAGGCTCCACGACTCCATCACCTCCCTGGGCAGCTCTTTCCAGTCCCTGACCACTCTCTCCATCAAAAACTTTTTCCTAATGTCCAATCTAAACCTACCCAGCCTCAGCTTGAGGCCATTCCCCCTTGTTCTGTCCCCAGTTACCTGTGAGAGACCAGCACCAGTGTCTCCACAATGTCCCTTCAGGCAGTCATGGACAGCAATGAGATCTCCCCTCAGCCTCCTCTTCCTTAAACTAACCATCCCCAGCTCCCTCAGTTGCTCCTCATTGTTGTGGAGGGCCCATAGGCCCGAAAACAGACTTGCATATGCCTTGCCCTGCCTGGGCATGTTTTCTCTGCTCATAATCAGGGGTGAGCACATGGCCAGCACAGAGGGGCACAACGGGCCTGGAGCCACGTGGAGTCTGGCCTGCCCAGGCTTTAGGTTGTGTAAGCCCCCACATGCACAGCTGACGCTTGCCGGGTGCTAGGCCCATGTGAGCCCCATGTTTGGAAAGTCCAGGCCTGTGGCTCCTTGCCTATTATGGCAAGGTTGGCTGACTGCAAGCCTGATTGG
>WAAF01003696.1:277335-374322 GCA_013400475.1 Tricholaema leucomelas | reverse complement strand
AGTTGGACACTTTACAGAGGCTGTGGCGTAGCCTGGAGGGTGATTTATAATAAACTAGAACCGCGAGTAAATACCTCTCTAATTTCAATTGTGCCTGCCACAGAGCAGAAAGCTTTCAGCTCACCCTGCTGGGCAAACAGTATATAGACCCCAAGCGGCAGTAGCTGCGGGGAAAACTCTCTCTGTTTAATAGTTGTATGCTCGTCATTGCAATAGAGTTATTTTAGAGCCGTTAGAGTTATATATAGAGCCGTTTGTGATTATCCCCATAAGGTTCTTCCATAACCGTGAGAATCCTATTTAATATTGATCTAGTGGTTGGGGGGTGTCGAGAGTTCAGAATATTGAGTTTAATAAATATATTTTTATAAACACTATCTCTCACCGATTGATTCCTCCCCTTGGCCACAAACTGGCGTAGGCGGCAGGATCCCCCTCCACAACACTCATGAGATTTATTCTCTAGGCCCTAAACGGTTGCTGCCCACAGTACCAGTCTGAATTAGACAGAGCACACACCAGAGCCTTTGCTTCAATACTGACTGTCCATCAAACATTGTGCAGCTTCACTGGCTTATTTTCTAAAACGATAAACATCAGCTACTTGTGGCTTCCCAGTCAGCACCTCTGCAGCATTTGTATGCTCACACATCTCTGTCACAGTGCTTCTTAACAACATCTGTTCCAGACTCAGAATTCCTCAACTGTATAGTCTTCCCTGCATCACAGCTCTGACTGTGCCTATTGCCTTGTCTAGCTTTTGGAAGAGGATTCTTCCAAATGGTGTAACAGACACTGAGAACTTCCTAAAGAACAGTGAGAACCAGGTTAAGACAATTTTATGGAACCACAGAATCATAGAATCAGTCAGGGTTGGAAGGGACCATAAGCATCATCTAGTTCCAACCCCACCTGCCATGGGCAGTGACACCTCACGTTAGATCAGGCTGTCTAGAGCCACACTCAGCCTGGCCTTACCTTCAGGAATGAGGCCTCCTTGGCAACCCAGGCAACCCGTTCCAGAGTCTCGCCACCCTCATGGTGAAAAACTTCTTCCTAACATCCAGTCTGAATCTACTCATTTCTAGCTTTGTTCCTAGCCCTATCACTACCTGACACCCTAAAAGCTCTTATTTTCATACACAAATGTCTGGAACTGATTTGAGGACAAGGCAGCTGTTTTGCTGTGTGTTAGAGCAAGCAAACCTTCACTTAAGAAAATGACAGTGGTTTGCAATTTAGGTGTGCAGGGAATGCAAAGCAATATTCCATTCCTTGTCTCCTGTGCAGGCTCTGATCAGGAAACCCTGCAGCTCCCACAATACACACAAACACGGCACATCTCCTCTCAGCTGAAGGGAGCAGGAATTCTTCCTGGAGGCCAGGCAGGAAAACAGAATCACAGAAACATCCAGGTTGGAAAAGTGCCTCAGGATCACCAAGTCCAACCTATAACCCTACTCTACAAGCTTCACCTTAAACTATATCCCTAAGCACCACATCCAAACGACCCTTGAAACCATAATCATTAAACCCATAATCATTCCCATGAGCTTGTAGCAATTTCTGTTAGTGCTTCAGATTCATTGATCCCAACACAGGCAGAGTTGCAAGTCTAAAGTCCAGTTCTACATACATGTCTGGTTTGTGCTGTGGCTTTGTTTTTAAATATATATGTATATATCTGTATTTGATTAGAACTGACAAGGAAACTAAAATATGATGACAAGAGGTCATTGTCAATAGCCTGAAGAAATTATTCAAGTTGACAAATGTGCCCTTTTCACATTAATGATTTTTATAGATTACTTTATTCTAGCCTGATTAATGGTTTTCAGCTAAATGAGTAAGAAGCTGTGATTATTACCAATCTCTTTTAGTGTCTCCTCTTTTTAATATCCGACCCCTCAATAAAAACAAGCAACACACATAGCAGGCCATGACAATGTGGGAGTTTTTCAGTGAATCTTGAAGTCCTTCACTTTAAAATTTCTAACACTGCATTTGGAATTTGCCACTGATTCCATTATATAAAGATTAAACATGACTTTAAAAGCTATGAATTTAAAAGGCTATTTGACCTTTCTGAATGTCTGTAACAAACCAAAGCAAATATCACTTACTACTGCACCACTACTATGCAGGTAGCAAGGGAAAGCACCACAAAAATCCTACAAGTGGTATTAATCTTCTAGCAAAGGAAAACCAGAAGAGCCCTCACCAAGAAACTGCTCTTTTACAAGAATTTTACCTTAATTTCCAGACCACAGAAGTCTAAGTAATATTAAATAAGCAATGATAGCCTTAAGGCACAACCTTTAAGTGGAAGCTACTTAAAGAAAGGCTCACAGCACTGCCCAAGTGTTGTACACATTCACTTACGCTGGCAGATACGGTTCTCAAATGTACCTTCTCGGAACTCAAATGCTGATCTCCTGGAATTTATTTATTTATCATGGCTTTGGGTTAGGTTTCTGTTTGGTTGGTGTTTTGGTGGTGGTTGGTTGGTTTGGGTTTTATTGTTTGGGTTGGGTTTTTGGTTGGTCAGTTTGGTTTTGTTTGGCTTGGCTGATTGCGTTTTATTAGAGGTTTTTGGGGGGGGTTCATTTTTCTTTGTTTGGGTTTTGGTCAGGTTTGGTTTTGTCTTGTTTTTCTTCTTGTATTTGTGTGTGTGTTTTCAGTTTTGTTTTGTTTTTTAATAGACTAAACTTAAAAATAATGTAAAATTACATGGAAAAGGTTTTAATTTTAGGAAGTTCTACACAGCCTATGAAGACTACATGTTGAACGGACCTACACCTGACAGCAAAGAGGTCACAGAATCATAGAATGGTTTAGGTTGGAAGGGACCTCAAGGATCATCCAGCTCCAACCCCCTGCCATAGGCAGGGACACCTCCCACTAGAGCAGGCTGCTCAAGGCCTCATTAAGCCTGGCCTCAAACACCTCCAGGGAGGAAGCATCCACAACCTCCCTGGGCAACCCGTGCCAGTGTCTCACCACCCTCACTGTAAAGAACTTCCTCCTAACATCCAGTCTAAATCTCCCCTCTTCCAGCTTAAACCCATTCCCCCTCGTCCTAACATTACTAGACCGTGTAAATAGTCCCTCCCCAGCTTTCCTGTAGGCTCCCTTCAGATACTGGAAAGCCACTCTAAGGTCTCCTCGAAGCCTTCTCTTCTCCAGGCTGCAGAGCCCCAACTCTCTCAGCCTGTCCTCATAGCAGAGCTGCTGCAGCCCTCTGATCATCTTCGTGGCTCTCCTCTGGACCCGCTCCAGCAGTTCCATGTCCTTCTTGTGTTGGGGGCTCCAGAACTGCACACAGTACTCCAGGTGGGGTCTGAGGAGAGCAGAGTAAAGGGGGAGAATCCCCTCCCTTGCCCTGCTGGCCACACTGCTCTTGCTGCAGCCCAGCACAGGGTTGCTGTCTGGGCTGCATGTGCACACTGCCGGCTCATGTTGAGCTTTTTGTCAACCCAGACCCCCAGGTCCTTTTCCTCAGGGCTGCTCTCAGCCATTCATCACCCAGCCTGTATCTGTGCCTGGGATTGCACCGACCCAGGTGCAGGGCCTTACACTTGGCCTTGTTAGAAGTCATGAGGTTGGCCTGGGCCCACCTCTCCAGGTCCCTCTGGATGGCATCCCTGCCCTCCAGCAAGTCAACTGTGCCACACAGCTTAGTGTCATCTGCAAACTTGCTGAGGGTGTACTCAATTCCTCTGTCCATATCACTGACAAAGATGTTAATGCCCATACTCATCTTCAGCTGCATTTCACAGAATCAAGGAATTAACTGGGTTGGAAAAGACCTTCGAGATCATCAAGTTCAATCTATCACCTAATATCTTCCAATTAACTAAACCACAGAATCATAGAATAAAAAAGGTTGGAAAAGACCTCCAAGATCATCCTGTCCAACCTATCACCCAGCCCTGTCCAATCAACTATACCGTGGCACCATATTTTCAAACACCTCCAGGGATGGTGACTCCACCACCTCCCTGAGCAGCCCATTCCAATGGCAAATCACTCTGTGATTTACTGTGTGAATAAACCTATTAATGTGAAAATTAATACATTGAAATTAAAACATTTTCACAAGGAAAGTGTCTTGGAATCTGAGCCTTCATACTGAGAAGCCTGACTATTTTTTTTTTTCATTAAACATATACCCTTAGCAAGCCAGAGTAACACCACAGCAGTTCTTCAAATCTTCACTTAAAGGCTTTTCAAAATGCTATGAATAGACCTTACATGCTAAATAGCAACCCCAGGTAGTTCTATGTTAGTAAATTTAGATCGAACAGTTAAAAAGTAGAAAAAGAAAAAGCAGAAGTACTTGAAGGGAATGTTTATCTACTAAATGTGTTCTGAGACGGGCCACCTCTGCCCTCTGGAAAGAAAAATTGCTTCTGCATCACTGATAGTATGAAAGCTGCCTCTCTCCCATTCCTTAATCAAGCACTCGCTAAGTGGTGTACTAGAAGATTACACAGCACAATCATAAAGCTAAAATCTGTACTTACCTTCCTTATCTTCCAACTGCTTTCCTTTAGCCACTGGATTTGCATCCAGCTTCCTAAATATTTCTTACTTTCTGCCTTTCTTATTGCAAAATGTGTAGAACAATATATCCTTGACACGGTGTTCTCCTCACACCTACACTGTTTAATACCCTCCCTCGGCTTGTCTTTACAGTGCCCAAAGGATAGATATAAGAGGTACAAATGACCAATTACATCAGGAAGATAACAGAGAACTTGGAGTAAATATCAGAGAGTTTCACAGAACGATGTAGAAGCCATCAAGTTTGTGTTCATAGCAATTAAAAATTCAGTAAATAAATTTGGATATGCTGATGTCTTTAGAACACTCTAAAAAGAGACATGATGAGAAGAAACAGAAAATTCATCTGCGCATTAACATTGACTGCAAAAGATCACAGAATCAGAGAAAGTCGGGGCTGGAAGGGACCTCCAAAGCTCATCCAGTCCAACTTCTCTGCAGAGCAGGTTCATTTATACCAGATCACACAGGAATGCGTCCAGGCAGGTTTTTAATATCTCCAGAGAGGGATAAACTCCACAACCCCCCCGGGTAGTCTGTTGCAGGGTTCTGTCACCCTCACAGGGAAAAAATTCCTCCTCATGTTTCCACAGAACTTCCTACGCTTCCACTTCCACCCATTGCCCTTTGTCCTGCCATCGGGCATCACCCAGCTGAGTCTGGCTTCATACTCTTGGCACTCACCCTTTACATATTGATAAACACAAAGGAGGTCAGCTCTCAGTCTCTTCTTCTCCAAGCAACATAGCCACAGCTCCCTCAGGCTCTCCTCATAACAGAGATGTTCCATTCCCTTCAGCATCTTTGCGGCTCTGCGCTGGACTCTCAAGCAGTTCTATGTCCTTCTTGAAGTGGGAGGCCCAGAACTGGACACAGTACTCCAGATGCGGCCTCACCAGGGCAGAACAAATGGACCTGCTCTTCTCTTCTTGGCACAGTGCCAAGCTTGCAAAGGAACAAGAGTAAACTCTCCCCCTCATACTCATTGTTTGTACAACTTTAATGATATCCAACGCTATGCCAAACGTACACTAAGCAAGCCAGTTCGAATTGCCAGAGCAGGATACTTTGCTCATAGAAGCAGGAGGAAACAGATAACCCAATAAAGTCAGGGGTTAACCTGCTGCTTACAGTGCAGGGATGTTTGGGGTTGGTTTTTTTTTCAAATTCTTCCAAATCATCATCTGCTAAGGAGATTCAGCAGTCAGTGGCAGGTTTTGGTACATTGGTGCCTTCCAATTTTTGCAGCCTTTTATCAATATTCTCCCTCAGCTCTGACACACTCTGTATAGTATATGCAAGCTACTCTGCATCAGGCTTTTGTGACCCAAAGAGGAAAATCTGCATGACCTGCTGGAGTGCACTTGAATTCTCTCCACTGATAGTGAAAGAATATTTACATGTTAACAGTACATCCACTTTTACAGTGAGGATAGGAGTTCAGCACTGAGTCAACTAAGATAAAGAACTTCTCTGCCTACTATATCCAGCACTTCTCACCAAACAGATAGGCATTTAAAGCACAGGTAGAAGATGCTGTTTTTCCTAAAGTGAAGAAAAATGTGATTTTAAAATCCCACTGGAATAAAAGTGTAGGATTAATCTCCATACAAAAAAAAAAACAGTTAGAATTTTGGGCTCTACTACTGAGATTAAATATGAAAATTAAAATCCTTTTCAGTTAACTACATAGGCTTTCATTTAGTTATTTTATCTCAGTCCAAATATCAGAGCCTGTGATTGTGATAATGCTTTGAAAATAAAAGCAAATCAACTTTCTCCAAGGACAGAATGAAACTTAGGGTTTTGTTTTCATATTTTCTTTTCCATTTTGTCTTGTACCCTTTTGTTAACTGCAGGATAGATGAATCGTATCAGGCATTCCTCACTTGTCTAAAACCTGTGATCACTATGCCTGTTCTCATCTGCTCAGCACTGAAACCCATGACTAGATGCAAGAAAAAAAAAACACTCTTTACAGAGCTGTTTCTTTGAGGTTGATAGTTGTAATTTCCAGGGAACACAATAGCTTGGTAGCGTCATAGTCATTAAAAGGGACCAGAACTATTTTAGGTCACTTCCATAGAGAGCTAAAGGATATTAACATCCATAATATCAAAGCACAAATTCATCAGCATAATTAAACAGGCTAGTTCAAGTAATTACTCTTCAAAAACCATAATCACAAGCCCTCTAACTGAGCCTTACTGGTACTGCTGTGGCTTTTTGTCCTCTTGTGGCCAGACTACAACAGCTTTTATGAGCCTCTCTGCAAAATAAAGTCTTTTAACTCAAGCTTATAAGGGATCCAAGATTCTTCCAGAATCTGAAGGCATACTTGCCAGCTCTCAGACAGTAGGCACATTGGTCAATAAAGACAATGGATCAGTTGAACTACTGGAAAACTAACTGCAGATCTCTTTACCACCAACAATCCAAGTCACTTCAAATTCCAATGGAATTTATGTCTTAAAATAAAAACCCACTTCATTATTGTACAAAAGTTCTCTTCATGCTCCAAAACAACACTATCACAGAATTAACCAGGTTGGAAAAGAACTTTGAGATCAAGTCCAACCCATCACCTAACACCCTCTGATTAACTAAACGATGGCACAAAGTGCCTCATCCAGTCTCCTTTTAAACACCTCCAGGGATGGTGACTCTGCCACCTTCCTGGGCAGCCCATTCCAATGCCAATCACTCTTGCTGTGAAGAACTTCCTAACATCCAGCTTAAACCTTCTCTCTTGTTCTGTCCTTGGTTGCCTGGGAGAAAAGACCAACCCCACCTGGCGACAACCTCCTTTCAAGTAGTTGTAGACAGCAAGAAGGTCTGCCCTGAGCCTCCTCTTCTCCAGGCTGAACTACAGCTCATGCAATAGATATGAAGATTATTAGAAGTCTAGTACTACTCTTTATGTTTGCAGGAGGCACTGGCAGAACACCACATTGTTGGGCAGCAGAAAATAAACTTGAATGAAGGGCAACTGATGTCGTCTACCTAGACCTGAGTAAGGCATTCGACTCTGTCCCACATGACATCCTGGTCACCAAACTGGAAAAGCACAAACTGGATGGGTGGAGCACTCACTGGATAAGGAATTGGCTGGATGGTCGCATGCAGAGAGTGGTGATCAATGGCACAATGTCCACCTGGCGACCGGTGACAAGTGGTGTTCCTCAGGGGTCAGTGCTGGGACCAGTGCTCTTTAACATCTTTGTCAGTGATATGGACAGAGGAATTGAGTGCACCCTCAGCAAGTTTGCAGATGACACCAAGCTGTGTGGCACAGCTGACTTGCTGGAGGGCAGGGATGCCATCCAGAGGGACCTGGACAGGCTGGAGAGGTGGGCCCAGGCCAACCTCATGACGTTTAACAAGGCCAAGTGTAAGGTCCTGCACCTGGGTCGGTGCAATCCCAGGCACAGATACAGGCTGGGTGATGAATGGCTGGAGAGCAGCCCTGAGGAAAAGGACCTGGGGGTCTGGGTCGACGAGAAGCTCAACATGAGCCGGCAGTGTGCACATGCAGCCCAGACAGCAACCCTGTGCTGGGCTGCATCAAGAGAAGTGTGGCCAGCAGGGCAAGGGAGGGGATTCTCCCCCTTTACTCTGCTCTCGTCAGACCCCACCTGGAGTACTGTGTGCAGTTCTGGAGCCCCCAACACAAGAAGGACATGGAACTGCTGGAGCGGGTCCAGAGGAGAGCCACGAAGATGATCAGAGGGCTGCAGCAGCTCTGCTATGAGGACAGGCTGAGAGAGTTGGGGCTCTTCAGCCTGGAGAAGAGAAGGCTTCGAGGAGACCTTAGAGTGGCTTTCCAGTATCTGAAGGGAGCCTACAGGAAGGCTGGGGAGGGACTATTTACACGGTCTAGTAATGTTAGGATGAGGGGGAATGGGTTTAAACTGGAGGAGGGGAGATTTAGACTGGATGTTAGGAGGAAGTTCTTTACAGTGAGGGTGGTAAGACACTGGAATGGGTTGCCCAGGGAGGTTGTGGATGCTTCCTCCCTGGAGGCATTTAAAGCCAGGCTGGATGAGGCCTTGAGCAGCCTGCTCTAGTGGGAGGTGTCCCTGCCTATGGCAGGGGGTTGGAGCTGGATGATCCTTGGGGTCCCTTCCAGCCTGAACCATTCTATGATTCTATGACAGATTATTATATCTGAACCAATCAAAAAAAAGATACAGAAGATAAATGCTTCTTTGACAAGAATGAATAAAAGTAACATTAAGCTGTTCTCATTTTTCTGATTATTGGGAGACTTAATAACTGACAACACTGGTTAGTGGTAAAGAGTTGGTTCCTTGTTTTCCTCAGAGTTTCATAATCCTCTTGCAAATACAACAGCACTACATTCTGTCATTTCTGGTGTCCTCCTGGCAATGCAAATTGCCCATTTTGAACTGGAACATCATACACTTAGAACACGTGAATGCGTACATATGTGTGCATATGTACTTATTAAAACCATTCCTCTCCTTACCTGCAATCATCTCTACCAATGTTAAGAGTGTCTCAAACACAGGCTAACAATTCTGACTAGTTCTGCAGCTCCATTTCAGAGAAGAAAAGCCACAGACAACATAAGCTACAACTTGACTAATTAAAATAGCACCTTTTAAAAACAAAGATTTCCGTCTTTTCAATGGGAAAAAACCCCACAACAAAACAACAGAATACTGTTTGCACTATTCTGCAGAACAAATATGAACAGCTTGACTGGAACAGAAGACCTCTGGAAGGTTCCTTGCAAACTATGCTGAAATGTTTTAAACAGAGTTTGAACTTTACTCTGGGAAGTACTTCAGAGAAAAGACTACACTTTTCAGCCTGCAAGAGCAAAAAGCTAGAGGAAACAATACTCACAAAATCAATGACAATCACAGGTACTTCACCTGCGTTAGTGACAGATTTATAGAATATCTTTTCATTATTCTTTCCAATTCTCAAGGCAAAACATTGCACAGGGTAGAGGAAAGTTTTGCCTTGACAGCTGACATGAAATAAAAGGCAATCCAGAAATAAAAAAATGATTGGGTAGTATTTCAACTCCGTCATTGAATAGTAAATTCTCCTTATAGGGGGGAAACATTTTTTAAAACCTCCTTTTTTTTTTTAATGGTCTGGGTTAGAAGCAGGTACCACCTCAGCAATTCTGCCATTCACGTCAAGTGGGAAGCAGCTGAAGGCCTTACAGAGACTACTCTTTGGGAGCAAAGCTGGGATGTGCAGACTCAGGCACAAGGAGTCTTTGGCCTGGTTGGAGCCCAGGCATAATTGCGAATAGAAACCCATACTGAAACTTGTATGAAGCTTCCAAAAGTTGGTCACTGCCACTGAAGCTTCTTGTTGATAAGGCAATGACCTACATGCAGATTGATTATCAGTAAGAAAAGTGCCCTGCTGTAACTTTTGCTAATCTCTTATGTATTCCCAGGACAAACTGCAATGAACTGTTGGAATCATCAGGTGGTGAATACTCCCCATGCAAACCAAGCAGCATGCCACAGCACTCCCTTGACAAACTTACAGGTCTGTGATTTGCCTGAGCTACATTGATATGAATCTACTTTTCAATTTGCAAGTTTCTCATTCTTCAGCTGATGGTTTCAGGGCAGAATGTACGCCAGGAAAATATTAAGTGAGAGCAATTTAAGCAGCCCTCAGAAATAAGCAGTCAAGAAAATAGGAACTTGTAAATATTTCTCTCTCTTTTTTTTTTTTCCAAGTTGAGTCTTAGAGACAAATAACAAAACGTTAACACAGGTCGCCAGGATAAAACTTTGAATGATTGGTACAGTGCTACAACAGCTTTTTTATTAACCACTCTTCACTTGACTTGCAATATCATTTACTCCACAGGTTGTGCTTCATAAGAAGCTCTGCAGCTGTGCATTGCACATGAAAGGATAATGATATGCACACAATACTTAGTGGCAGAAAAGAACAAAACCCAAAATATATATTTCCTTTCTAATCCTAAAGGAGCACTTTTTCTTACAAAGCATCAGGGAGTGTATATTCACAACGTGTATTACAGAAGCTACATTTCTCATTAATTATTTTGTAACTGAGTTTCTTTCAACACCAGACATAAAAGTGAAAGGCTTTTTGTTTTTGCATGAATTGGTGTCTTTGTGATAAAGCACATTTTGCTCCTCTGGCTGATAAAATAATCAGCGTTAGGGTATGTATGTGAATATTCCCATAGGGTTCACTTCAAAGACTGTAAACGAGGCAGATTTTCATAGGCATGAAGAACTGGTTTAGAAGTGTATGATATGTTGTCTGATAAACAATCCTGAGGCACACCTTACAGTATGCAACGTACAAACAAAGTAGTAGTATGGCCTTTTAATGTAGAATTATAATTTTTAATCAGAAAGCCAGGTTTACATCAATTCATCACAGTGGAAGATGATCACAGCCTAGACATTTTATAGCTTCTGATGTTTGATATGTTCTGCTCATATCCCCAACGTAAAGATGGGATTTTAAATTTCTTTCTCAACTCAGAATTTAGATTGCATTTGTATGCTCCTGTTTACACACAGGGGAGTTTCATTGTGGACTGAGATCAGCAAGGGGCTAAAACTGGCACTACAGCTCCCTATGACATATAATCTCTTTCCATCTGTTGAAGACTTAGAGAAGATCTAATCAATGTTTATAAATATCTGAGGGCTGAGAGTCAAGAGCGAGGGGACAAACTCTTCTCAATTGTGCCCTGGGATAGGACAAGGGCAATGGATATAAACTACAGCACAGGAAGTTCCACCTCAACATGAGGAAGAACTTCTCGACTGTAAGTCACAGAGCGCTGGAACAGGCTGCCCAGAGAGATTGTGGAGTCTCCTTCTCTGGAGACTTTCCAAGTCTGTCTGGATGTGCTCCTGTGCAACCTGCACTAGATTCTATGGTCCTGCTCTGGCAGGGGAGTTGGACTCGACAATTTCTGGAGGTCTCTTGTAGCCCCTAACGTCCTGTGATCTCAGAAATACTTTTGTTAGCCTTGTTCTGGAGAAATGTGGCTTGGGACGTGTGGAGATTGATGAGGACTTTGGTTGGCACTCTTAATCATACAAAGAAAGTGTTGATAGATGCTGCTAGAGCAGTAACATGTAGCAATTGCAGCTACACCGAAACAAAAATCACATGGGATTATGTTAATCAGAAAAAGGATTAACTACCAGCAATCCTTTGCCCTCATAGCATTTGCAGAACTCTTAGCAAAATCACTGGAGAATTTGTAGAAAAAAAACCAACTGAGATTATCTGCTGCATCTAAATCCTTAACACTTTGCCCCTTGAAAGCCCATTTTATTGTGGAACTAATGCAGAGCTCATGAAGTGGAACAGAGTGTAAAAGGGCACTAAGGAAAGCTACCTGCTTGCAGCATGAACTTTTTGTCTGCTAAATAGTGACAACAATGTGTTAGGCTTGAGATGCACCTTAGTTTTTCAAATATATATATATATATATATATATGCAAGGATGTATAACATAATTCCTTCAGACCAGAATGCTGCATCAAATGAAGTAACTGCACTGAAAATCAGCTTTTGTTATTTATCTGTTTGACAACGTAGAGAAAAAAAATGATTGTTGTACTTAGATTGAAACCTCAGAGCAGTCATCACAGAATCATAGAATGGTTTGGTTTAGAAGGGACTTTAAAGATCACCTGGTTCCAAACTGCTTGCGATGACCAGGGACGCCTTCCAGTTGCTGTTTAATTTCCCTCAAGAAAAGAGTGGTAGATATTATAAAAACAAATTTCCAACCTTTCAGCCTCACACATGTAATATATAGGAAATCCTGAAAAACTTACTATACCATGTAACACAGACACAACATTTACTGTCACCAGTAAGCCCTTTATTTAGGTATTGTGCCTGCACCTTCTCTAATCCATTTATATTGTTTACTCTCTCGTCCCAACACCACGATTTCATTTTAATTCCCCACTTACAAAATTGGGAATTGTAAGACCTTGTCTGCCAAATTCCAACACAAAGGGTCTCCATATCAGCCACTTCTGCATGCTATCATACCGACTGGCTGTAGAATGACCCTGCTCAGAAACCACTAAAAATGGTTAAAATGTCGCTGCCCTCTACTTGCAGGGCTAGAGACTCCCACTGTCACAGCTCAGCAACGCAAGTGGCTACCTGAACACCCCCACTAGCTCTTTTCGGACAAAGTCAGGTTGGTTAGCATAAAGATACAATACCATCTGTGCTCAACAAGGGGGTGGTAGTGAGCAACTGCATAAAAGCCATAATGCTCTTAAATATTCCAGAACGTTCCAGAAAGGCAAGTTTTTAAAGCCAACTTCACCTAAAGGGGAGGGTCTTTGCTGTTTTAAAGTCAAAACTGCAGAATACTCCCCTACTCCCTTTACCTACTACTCCACGTAATTACTGCATGTATCATCTGTAAAAGTGGAAACAAATACAGTCCTAGCTAAAACTGTACATCTTTATGGTCCTGTCTAAAACAAGTCAAACAATTTGCAGCAAAAACTGAAGATGAGTGACCAAAGACAAAATCTTTACAGAAATAAAGCTTCGTGTTTCAACGCTACACCATTCTGTCAGCAGCTTTCTCATTTAATTGAGCCCATATACAACCCACATCAAAGATACTACGTTATTTCGTGCTGAAAATATTGGAAGCATGTTAGGAAAAGGTGGCAAACAGAAAGGATCTGTCAAAGGTAACAGATGTATCAAGGGCACCAAGCGCTGTGAAGAAGGCGTTAATTATCTATGCTGAAAAAGAAAAGGTGTTTGAAAAATAGACACTGTTTTCAAAAGATTCAATATATTCCCATTGTGCTCAGGAGGAAAAGCTTCCTGCACCTTAAGACAAACGTTATTTTGGGTATATGGCCTAAAAAGATTTTTTTTTTCAGGTGAGGAGGCACACAATGTAGGGAGCACTCTGTTTTAAAGTTAAATATGGTTTTAACTTCAAAACCTTTACTGTGTCTCACAGTCAATTCCAACTGTAAACTGCACTTTTGATTCCTACTTTAAATGCTGTAAGTTACACCACCTAGCTAAACCTCAAAAATAAAAGAACACCTTTTTGAGAATCTTGTTTTGTAGTTTAGCAAAATCTCCATAGCATTTTCAGCTTGTATTTTTCATTTTCCCTTTTGCTTTATCTGAAAAGTGGGGCTTTTTAAGACTAAAACACTAACAAGCAAAGAAGTGACACCAAGGCAAAATCTATCACCAGATCTAGCCCACGTACAGCTTGTTATTAATTTTCTACATTGTGTACAGCTCTACTTGCTCATAACCTAGTTCTGAGTCAGGATAAAGAACTGCTTATGATTCTTATGCTTCTCCATCTCCACATTCCCTCATAGGACTGCTGAATTGGGATTTTCTAAAGTATGATTTTGAGAAAATTGGTTAGCACAAAATGTATCCTTTTTATCTTTAATGAAAAAAGAGGAACAGATCTGAAAGGAGATGAGCAACATTTAAAGCACAGGAACCCTACACCTAAAAAAAAAAAAAAAAAAGGCTGAAATTTATTTCTCTGGAGATAATTAAAACCCACAAAACACATATTTAATAATGCATACTCCTAAATCAACACTGTTGCCATAGAAGTGTGATAGGATCAACAACAGAACTATGGTGGTCCATGCAAATTCCCATGCATGGGAAATGGCCTAGGCAATTCCCAGCGGGAATGCAATAGACTCCCAGAAACCAGTCTCTACCTTCCCAAATGGATAGCTCTTCCTGACATCCTCTTCTCCTGTATTAGTATTATACTATATCCAGAAAATGGCTAGGAGTGACAACATCTGGGCAATTCACTTGGGCATCAGCGGGGTACTGTCAGTTTCAGAACACAGGCTTGAAAGGGGTGGTTTGTACAACAAAGTATTGGCACATCTACCAAATGGTCATGCAGGAGGAATCTCCTGGGTAATGTTCTGTATTTCATATTGCAACCTGTAAAGGCAAATCTGTGGAACAAGACTCAGTTGAAATTATTTTTGTCAATGACCTAAGTTTTTATCTTGAATTATTTTACAGTGCATCCCCATTGCCTCCTCATGGGTATGAAGACTGATACACACTCTGCCTGGATTAACTTCTTCAAAAATTATTCAGATGTCACTGTCAGGTAGCTCCTGACCCTTTTGGTATCAAGATTTGAGAGTTTACTGGGAAGAAACAAGTGCTCCAGTCCGTGCCATAATTTCCTTCACACTCTTACAGCTCACAGTAGCAATACACTTCCTTAAAGCTGAAGGAAAACTTTGCTCTCAAATCTGGTCCAGCTTTACACCAAACATTTCAATGGGGTAGGAAAAATACAAACATTACTAGCAGTCAGTCCAGTCATAAGTAGAGTACATAATAACAGAAGTCTAAATAAACAGAGAGAGTATTTGTGCCTTTTGCCCTTTCACTTCTCTGTCGTAACAGATACACGTTCCACAATTAACATACACAAAGCCCACATTTACATGCAGGAATCAATTAGGTTTCTCAAATTCTTGAATTACTTACACAAACTGGGACTTAGGCTTGCCCGAGTGCAGAAAGCATGACTTTGCAGACCACGTCAGTGTGCCACTTTTTTGCTATACCCATTAAAACCAACAATTTATATCCAAATTCTTCTTGAAGTTACTTGTAGCAAATAGCGGCTCACTTATAAAAGCCTGATAAATTGCAGAATCTTGGCTTCAGAATTCAATTACATGTTAGAATATTAAAATTTCTAGAGTCCATAAACAATGACTATAAAATTTTTAATAGCATTTTTAGTATTTTATTTGAATACTGCAATATAAACTATAAATGTTCTGTCTCCCCTCCCCCTTTTCTTATTTGTTTGCTGCAGTTTCTTCACAAGAACAGAACAAGAACAACACTCAGGGAAAAAGAAGAGGAGAAAGGATGTGGCAGGCTATTGACACGTCACCTCCTCACAAACTCTGATTCTCCATTGTGCTTTCTGCTGCTATGAGAGTTTTATTCTGGGTCTACAAGGGTGCTTCTGGATAATTACAGGATATAAGCTAGCATTTTTTTTTCAGCCTGTCTCAATTTCAAAGTAATCCCCCCTATTCATGCTTTTATTATTATTCAAAGTAAATCAGCAAAACAAATCAATTGCTAACAGCCTTGTGCAGTTTTCTAAACTTAGCCTCTCAGTATGGCAGTGTGCATATAAGGTAATATTCAGTGCAGCAATACATGTTCAGGCATGAGGACCTGGTATAAGTTCTCAACCTCATTGACCAGTTTTGTAAAGATTTCTTCTTTTTGCACATATTTATTGCATGAGTTAGCTTAGGAGAGGATACAGCAAGTACCTGAGTAAAGATTTTTCCTGAAGAACTAAATCCCAGCACTCATCTGTTTTCCAGTGTTTTCCAGTTATGGTATCTGCACCAGTAAGCTGGAAATCCCAGATACNATATATACATATACTTACTTTAGGCAGAATGTAAAGAAAGACACGCGCTGCAATCTCAAAGGTGAAAGGCTAAGAGTTTTGATTTCTGAACTGTACAACCCTGGCAGGTCTTTTCACACTTTAATGTTTTGTAGAGTCCATTTTGTTTCTGTATCTCTGCTAAGGTTCCCCTCCCTTTAAAACCAAGAGTATCTCACTGTATTTATAAAGAAGCCACTTTTTGCTGCAGCTCATTTGTTATGTCTTATTCT
Source organism: Tricholaema leucomelas (assembly GCA_013400475.1). Classification (NCBI taxonomy): domain Eukaryota; kingdom Metazoa; phylum Chordata; class Aves; order Piciformes; family Lybiidae; genus Tricholaema lacrymosa; species Tricholaema leucomelas. The sequence goes on along the minus strand of WAAF01003696.1, from coordinate 358,038 downwards.
GAGTTTACAAACAGCTGTCCCATGCATCTCCACTGAATACGACTTTAGTCTAGACAGGGGAAATCCAAGCTACTGCTCCCAAACAATATAAACACAGGAAGATTTTCAATCAATCATTTCATTAATAGGAACATGTGTAATAATATAAGGGGAGGGTGTTTTGGAAGAAAGCCTATTTCAAAGCCTGAAAGAGTGTAATTGCACGCTATTGTTCTTGTGCTAGGCAGAGCTATGGAATGACACTCACAAACCAGATTTTGGTAGTGTGGTAGATTTCAGTAAAATAAGCCTTGTTTCTCCAACAGAAGTGGCTTTTTCAAGACCACTGACATCTTTGAATTAAACGGTAAACAGACAGAATAAGACTTACACAGCACTGGCATTCATCTTGGCTTTGATACAATCAGGTCAGTGCCCACACAAATATATTTCTAGCATGACCATTACTTCTGTTTTTCTTCAAACAGTTTTACCTGAGAAACAGCATTAAACACAGCAGTTGCTAACATACCAATTACATTCTCCTTTTCTCTCTCTGTGCCAGCCTGTTGTCTGTCCCCAAACATGTAAATGTCTAAAAATAAATTGCTTCCAATGCAGTAATTTCTATGTCGTTATGCTTTTACAGAACAACACTGCAGCATCCCTTCATACATTTGGAGCACCCACACACTCACACCTCAAAAAATAAATTAGAAGACAATGTTTGGTTTTTTTTAACAGTAAGAAAGTCTTCTTTGGTCTTCATTTGATGTTTTATTCCCAAGTAATAGCTGTCCCTCCCTCAAGAGGTTCAATTTACAATCATAATCTCAGATCAACTTTTACCAGTGGGTGTCAGTGTAACAGTGTAATGATATAACGGGGGCAAGACAGGGGAAAAAAAACATGAACAAACAAAGATTAAGTTTTATTTTTAAATATTGCATTTATATTAAAAGTGAAGTGTGATGATGAGGTTCAATTTACTCTATTTTACTGCAGATTTAGTCTGCAAAGATGCTGTAACTCTGCGTGTGTTTGTGTTTACATGCCCAAAGTAATTAATTCCAATTTTGTTTCCAGATCCACGCATGTTTCATGTATGTCTACACACGCACACAAACACTGACAGGCAGTACATAATTTTTTTTCACTATTTTTATATAGTGAGACTGTGTCTTTAATTCAAATTTCAGAATGAACAGTTAAGAGGCTCTGTGGACCCCAACTTATTAACCTGTGCCAATTTAACTAGTATTACTCAAGAGGTTCAAAAACCTAAAAATAGGCGTTAATCTGTGCAGACTGACAGCAACTAATCAGTACCTGCCCTGTCACTACTTCTGTCCCTCCTACTCATTAAAGGGGAGAGGAAGTACAGCACATGAAGGGGCAAATAAAGGAGAACGTCGGTTTTGGTGGAGGGGGGTGGTTGTTTGTGTGTGTGGTGTCAGTTTGGTGGGTTTTGGTGGTCTTTTTTGTTTACTCTTACATTTGTCTTTTCTGAAAACAAACAAACCAACCAACCAAAACAGAACAAAAAAAAAAAAACCAAACCCAAATGAAAAAAAGGCACCAAAACCTTAACAGGTAGAGATCAATTTTTAAACTTGTTTCTGTACTAGTGAGCAATGGCTTCCTGAAATCAAGAACTACTGGAAGATCTACGAAGTTATTCTGTCAAATTGATAAACCCCTTTACTTTTACTTACCATTAAAAAAAGCAACAAGCAAACCTAAATACACACTGACTTCAGTTGCAAGTCTAATGAGATACATTTCAAGTTTTAAATGTGCAACTTTTTATCTTTTCTAATGTTGCTACATTAGTGTTTCGGTTTGGTGTCTCTTCCCATCAAAGCAAAAAAGGTATGTACATAAAGCCTGGCCAGGTATTCTTCTTCACTTGCCCGGATCCCTGCAGTGAACTAGTCCTCAGCACTGGTGGTAAGCCAGTTATGTGCTCACATTCTCAACTGCCTTTTATTAATACAATTACATGCTGAACGGAAATCGACTCAAGTTGCATATCACAGATTACCGACTGCTGCGGCTGCAAGGACAACTGTAGCTGTGCCCCCAAAGCCCTAGAAAAGTGGATTAGAAAGAGTCAGTTGGGCCAGCTCGTTACTAAATTGGTAAAAAATAAGCAATGAACTAGGTTAAGTCATTCCTTATATAGCTCGCACCGACCGAGATACGCTGGACTTCGTGAAAGAATTATTTTTCCGAGCAAGCTATCACGTTCGGACTCGCAGGAAGTACCAAAATAACGTAAAACAATCCTGTAAAACCATTGTTAAGAGGAGGAAGTAAACAACACGGGATTGGGGAAGGGGGAGGGCACTTTGCGAGCCTCGTTTGTGTATGGCTGAGTGGCAGAATTTTTGGAGAGGCCTGGAGCAGCCTCTCCTGACAGCCGCTGCTCGGACCGGGCCGAGGCGGGCGGTGGGGAAACAAATGGCCGCGGCGCGCGGCACAGTAACGGCCGCCCTGCGCCCGCGCCCCGCCGCGCGCCAATGGCGGCCCGCGTGCCCCTCCCCCGCCGCCGCGCGCCCAGACCTGTTTTTGTCTGCTTCAGCAGCAGCGCTCCAGCTCGCTCGGTTTCCTCCCTCTGCCCGCCTCCTACTCCCCCCCCCCGGCCTCCTTATTTTCCATCCCTTTTCAACCATCATCCACTCATTTTAATTACGCAAAACGAGTTGCAACTCATCCAGCCTGAAAGTTATATTAAAAAGAGAAAGGGAGTGTGGGGAAAGAGGACGGGAAGAGGGAGATGGAGACTCAGAAAAATCAGTTGAGGGTGGAGTTACAGCGGGCAAGGGCATGGTAAACAACGCTCCTTGCCTTACAGTAAATTTTAATGCAACGTTTTATTTTAAGCTTTCTCCGAGGTCAGCAGAAAATCCTCCTCCGTGCTTTTCCTACTCTCAGAAAAAGATCAGTGTCTTTGGTGCCTATCCCTTTACACGTCCTAAAATAAAAACCACCCCAAAAGCCAAGCAGCGGCTAGGCTGGCCTGTGCTGAAAGGACTTTTCTCCCCGAGTTTTCAAGTTTCCGTATTTAGGCCGCCTTCAGGTTTCACTGCTCTTGAAGCCACTCTGAGGAATTAAACAAGGGTCACTAAGAGCCAGCCAGGGAACCGCGGGGGAGGGAGGGGTGCGGCCTTGGGCAAGGAGAAGCTGCCTGCCATTTGCCTCGGCCCCTGTCCTCGGAGGGGAGGTTGTTTGCCCTCAGCACGCAATCCTCCTCAGCATTTATGTGGATTTACAAAGGCACATCTGTGCGTGTTGGAGGGCCAGCCTGACGTGTTTTCTGCTCGCAGCAGCTGCGGTTTCTGAGGAAACAAGGCTGATTTTCTAGTCAGGCTGGAAGGGCCCTCTGCCCCCCACCCCTAGCGCCTACGTGCGGGGGAGGGGGAGTGGGAACGGCAGGGGGAGGAGAGGAGAGGCCGCGCCGCAGCGGAGCCTCGGGAGTAGCGGGGGAGGGGCGGCCCGGGCGGCGCAAGGCCTGCCGGGAATGTGGCAGGGCTGGCTTTCCCAGGGCGGCTCTGGCTGTCGCAATCCCTCTGTCCCTCGGGTATGGGGTTTTTTTTCACTTCAGCCTTTGGAGGCGCGCTGCTGTTGCACCAGGGCTCAGAGCTGTCCAGGGGCGCTGCACATCGTTTGCCAAAAAACCCTTTAAAGCCTGCCAACTTGGGAAAAAAAAAAAAACAACCAAAACCAACCAACCAAACAAAACCCAAAAAAAACCCCCTCGTTTAACTCAGTCCTGGCACTTTTCGGTCCTGCCAGGAGCATTTTCACGCTTTCCCCTCCACTCGCCGAGGGGGCAGGCTCCTCTAAAGGTAAACGGTTAACGTGAACCACTCCAATTATTTAAACCGACGGTAGAGTTCCAGTAACATTACGCATGGGATGAGCACACCTTAGCAGGGGATGTCCTTCTCTCGTCCTCACGTACACTGAGTCCCCTTTTCAAAAACCCGGTCCTACCAACCAATAAAACCAGATAAATTCCCGTGCCCGTGAATGATTAACCCCGGCCAGTCCGGCGGGAGGCGCCGGGGGCGGGAGCGAGGACGACGGCGGCAGTGAGCGAGGGGCCCGCGTTGGGAGGCGGCCGAGCGGCAGCAAACCCCCGCCCCCTTCGGCCCCCTCCGCCTTTTCTGCCCCCGCCCCGCTTTCCCGAAGGGGCCTTCGGTACAGAACTTCGCCTTCCCAGTAAATTTCGTAACGCCTGTGCTACCTGCTTCGCCAAAAAAAAAAAAAAGTAAGTTAATTAAAAGGCTGTAGAGTAAACCCGAGGCCAACAAAGACATGCCAGGCAAGATTAAATGTTCCAAGCTAAAAACGAGCGCAGTCCTTCAGCTCCTCTGTTCTACCCGCTGCCCAATAAACCCCCTAACTAAAAATCAAAAGATTGGCGGGGAGGACAGGAGGTGGGAATGCTGCTATTCTGGGAAGGACGGGCAGAAGAAAGAGGAGAGCAGAAAAGGCACGTGGAAAGAGTTTTGAGAAATCTGGTAAACAACTAATTGACTCTTAATAGGCAAAGGTGGAAGATAAAACAGTTAAGCTCTTTGTTCTGATACTAAAAGTGGCAGATAAAACTTTAATCCCTTGTAGCTGTTTATTTTTAAACTGTCCAAATATTATCCTGTGCACACACCTAACAAATTAATTTCACTGATGTTTAGCACTCGGGATCACCATAGCCAAGCAAGGATTTGATTCTGAGATATAAAAAGCTAATGTTAACAGATTTTTTTTTTTTTTTTCAAACTTGATTGCCTACTGTTAGGTACCTATGTTCATATTTAGTCACTGAAATAATTGGCCTAATTTTCAGAAATTATAACCAGTCACATTTTCAATTAATTTCACATCTCTGAAAATTAGGCCATTATGTATTTAAATCTGACCTAGGTTTAAAAACTCTGGTTGTATCTCTGGAACAGAAAAAAATAAAGTGATTATAACCAAATCCTGGCATAATTACTTAAAAGGTGGAGAAACCATAAGGGAAAATTTAGTGGACAATAGTATGCAGTTTACAAAAAGCTACGTGGCTAATTGCATTACAAATACTTCAAACTCTTACTTGAATCTGATACTTAGACTGGTTACAGTTATTGGGAGGGGTAAGGGAGGGTGAGTGAGCAGGAGGGCAAAGGGAACCAACAAATATCACCACCACCAAAACCAACCAACAAAAAAAAAAAACCAACAAAATAAGCAAACAAAACCAAACCAACCAACAAAACAATACACACAGAGAAAAATAAAACAAACAAACCAAGCCCAAACAAACTCCCACCCAAACAGAAAACAGCCCACATTTGCAAACTGTCAGTACTGATCCAAAACATTGGGTCCTATTAAGGATAATGCACATTTTTCCCATGAAGGAATTATAAAAAAACCCAAACCAAAACAACAAAAATACCTAAAACCCCTAAACCTCTGCTTCAAAGAGGAGAAAAGGCAGACTGGGTAAAGATTGCATGTACTTGTGTATTTCAGTGATTCTAATTCAACCGTTACTTCTATCTGCACAAGGGCTGCTTTTCCCACAATTTGCAATTAGCTTTTTTTTCTGTGAGTCTGAGACAAAAAATAGAATTAGAAATAGAGGGGAAAAAAGATTCTCAAGACATGCCAAACACAAGCCTGTTTCTTTCCTTCTGCCAGGACTGGAGTCAGTTTTTACCAAGAAGCAACACTCAAAAATCCTGTGTTTGGGCTTAGAAGGGGGGGGGAAGCTTTAAACCCCAAGAGTTTTAGTAAACAACTTTGAAATCTTTTTATACATCTAGTTTGTGAACCTGTAGAAGGTACTTAGATTGTTATTCCCACGTCCCTCTCATTCTATTTTACAAGAGCTAAAAAATGCCCCCCTACAAGCACTGGAATGTAGAGACTGAAGAGCTGTTTTGTTGATGTTTTGTTTAGTTAAGCTATCCAAGAAATAAAAATCCAAACCGTGCTCCGTCCTCATCTTGTCTTCCTCTCTACCCTGCCTTGAACACCCTGAAGCAAGCTCCCAAGTCAAAATGCCAAGGGAGCAGACAAGGAGGCTTCCTAGAGTAGGCAGGCTGCTGTCTCTGCTTCACCCCCCACACAGGGCAGCAGCAACAATCGCTGCCTCCTTGAGCGGTGTGCACACAAAAAAAAGTGAACCCAGTGCCCTGCTGTAATCGTTAGGTAATATCTTAGCTTGATCTAGGTCCTTTGTGCAGGGAAAAATCAACTGCAGTGGCTTTAAAAGTACTAGAGTTCTTCGTTGTTAGCAGGCCTCCCAGGCATATAGATTTGCAGGAGACAATTTATGGGTTTCTTCCAGGAATCCTCTCCCAGCCTCACTGCAGTCAGGAAACACGGCAAGCAAGGACAAGTAGTGCTCTGCGTTAGGGATGGCCAGCATAATGTAACATTTCTAGCCACGATCATGCAGTTCTCAAACCATTTAACAAAGTTGAAATCCTTAGAGAAACCTAAGGGTTACCTTGACCTGCTAAATTGAAAAAAAACCAAATTATCTCATCATCATATTACCTCATGGTACTTAACTTGCTAGGAATGCTGCTATTTGATGACAAGTACTTAAAGGCACAGTGCAGAATCTCAGCCACTGTACTTGCTTCCCTTCATAACAGCTTCAGGAGGCCCTGTAGGAATGATGATCCGTCACTGTATGCTTCTGCAGGCTCTCTAAGACTATTAATGGTCAGTGTTACAAATCGGGGGGAAGGGGGGGGGGCGGAAATCAAGAACTGAAGGACACAGAAGAAGAAAAAATAGTAAGCTTCTCTGATATAGAGGGCACAAAACCACAATTGAAAGGCCACCACCTTTTGGAAAAGAACACCTCCACTTCATCAGTACATTAATGTGGAAAAAAGTTCATACAGAATGCCATGTAAGCAGCAGATGTGACTTCAGAGAAGGCAGATGATTCCTCCTTCCCCCCCTCCAGTTTTGTACGTGGGCAATAACAACTGAAAAATTATGCAAGTATACCTCAGGTACAGAAAGCAAATGGTGTGTTTATACTTGAAAAGACCAAACATCTAATATGTAGAGCTTATATATATATAAATAACATGATAATATATGATATATAATGAAATATAATGAAATATAATCATATATATATACACACACACACACACTAATGCTTTGCATGCATTGGTTTCTAGAACTGCCAACAAGACCATCACGAGGTACAAAGCGTAAAAGCCAAAATACCATCCTTTCCAATGCCTGTTCAATGGAAAGCAACCCCAATTTCTTGAAAATAAGCTATCCAAATGTCTAAAAAGGCAAGAAAATTAAATTCCCTTGCTGGTAACTATTTCCAAATCTTCCAAGATCCAATAGCAATATTTAGCACACACAATCACAAAGCTCTGAAAAAATGCTTTAAAAGAAGTTCTAAGACAGCCTGTGCTGCCTCATAGGAATTATTTAGATCTCTTTCTAGGCTGTGGAACTAACACTTGAAAGGGAAAATAAGGTATATATACATAAATGTTTGACATACTGGTCCAATCCCCTTAAAATGTATAAAAATACAGAACATGTGAAAGGAGTCAACCCAGATGAGTGTTTGCATGTGAGTGCTGCCTTCCGTTCCCTTCCTTTTACCACTAAATGAAATTGTCATTAGTGGAGTGTCAGTCCCAATATCATCAACTTAATAAAGCAAGACTGAAATAGGAGACTAAGCCAGTTAATGCAGTCCTCGAAATGCAACCCATATCAGAAGAAAACTATTTGAAAGTCATATTGTTGCTTCTAGTGAATGAACTAAGAGTCTAGACAATAAATCTTATAGGGGAAAAAAAGGCAAAGATACTTGTTTTATTGTACAGAACATTGAAAACCTACGTCTGATAAAGTTATGAGTAAAGAAGAACCACAAGAACAACACTGAAATGGGTTATTTGCAATTAATTTTAAATATCTCCAGCTCTTTAGTAATGATTGATTAGTAGGCAAACAGTAGCTAGGTTAGCCACTAACCACCCTCGGGCACCTTAAGAGACTAACACTGAGATGTATTGCCATTGCTCCTGGATATTTCCCTTTTTCTCCCCACTTTGAATTGGTGTCATCATCACTGTTCACACGGGGGTGGGAAACGCCCCCAAACCAGAAACAATTTACTTACTGATCACACCAATCATGCAAGGAAAATCCTTATATAGACTATACAGACTCCTTAACAAGGTTTCTCTGAAAAGAAATCTATTATAGTAGACGTAGGCAAAAGTGAGAATTCATCATCACTGGAGAATCTGAGTCTTCTTTAGGGACTGGAAAACTGGATTTTATTTTTTTTTAACACTGTACAAAAGCAAGGCACCCAATTCAATATGAGGAAAGCCAAACAAGTTTCAGCTTAGTGATGCAACAACCTACTGAACTTCTCATCTTGTACCATGTATCAAAAGATTTACAGAGTTCTACATGCTCCATAGCACAATGGGACCAATTTCTGAAACAAGAAATCTGTAACAGAGCTAATTTATTCCATCAGAATGAAGCATCCTTCATTAGGTTCCCACAACCTTTCGCAAACACGGCTTTTATTTGAAAATCTTCAAGCATAAAATTCCACAATGATTTTTTTTAACTGTTTTTTTACAGTTCTAGGAAACTGTTCTTGTATAAATATTGTCTATGTGTAGGTACTTATTGTGAGTGAAACCACAGGAAAGCACCGTTAGCCTAAGAATTTTATTTTCTCAGCAGCACCTGGCAGAGGACAAACATAACCTCTTCCCCTGCCCTGCATACAGCTATGAAATCAATGGCTTATGCTCCTTCCCCTCAGTTCCTAACCTGAGGATTTTTTTCCTAAGTGACTCCAAGGAGAGGGTAACAGGGTGGTTTGTGAAAGTAGAAGAGAATAATACACCTTAGAGGCAGAAAGGCCACGAGTAAATAATCTTCCCACAAAGCACCATTTACCTAAAGGAGGATTCCAGAGTTCAGGGGAGATTGAAACTCTGCTCTCCCAAAACCAGCAATCAGCCAGACTCCAGCAAATCTTGGTAAACACAGGGGGGAAAAAACAACAACCATGTAAGCGACGTTGAAAAATAAACTTGAGAGAGGAAATGTGCTGCCAATGCCCAGACTTTGATGAGGCATGCCTGGGTCACCAAATGCCTTCTACTTGCCTAACTGACCCTCACAGCATAATTCAACTAGTGGCAGCCTCTGTGTGAAGAGCACCAGACACGAAGAGTTTCTAGTCATCACAGATCCAGAAAGTCAAGGCACTCCTCCTGATAAGATTTTTTTTTTTGGGGGGGGGGGGGGGAAATCATGAAACATGTAAGATGTAAAAGGAACCCTCAGGCCCTTAGAGGAGAGAACATGGTCAGATAAACTGTGAAGACTCAAATCAAGTTTTGAAAAGGCCTCATGGAAAATTTAGCTAGTGCCCTGAAAGTTAGCTTGTTCAGAAGAGTACTTTATTAATGGTCCACCACAAGGCCCTCGATCTTTCCTTTCGTTTTCTTTGGGCAACATCAAACAGACATGAAGAAAACTATTGGCTTCCCTGTGAAAACAGCAGCAAGGACAGGTGGACACTGGCTGCAACAGATGAATAATCCAGAAGGTAAGTCTAATACTGACATTTCACTGAAGGACTTCTTCCTCAGCCAGAGAAAAGACTGCATGGATTCTTCAGCAATCTCTGGAGGGTGGGGTAAATTAGCACACAGAAAATATCCACTTGTGAGTTGCAGACAGAGAGGGAGACCGAGTGCAACCTGAGCAAATTTAAGAGGCCCACTTCTTTTTGGTTCAAGCAAATAATCCAGGATACTGGGCAGAGCAACCTGAAACAGGGTCATGTTTGTTTTGTTCCTCTGCAGATACTGCTGAGGAAATAAAATTTCCTGGCTTTCAGTGCTTGCATATGGGTTCACTCACAATTTCAGCCACCCACCAAGCTGGAAAATGTAGTTTATTTAGCTACATACATCCATTTAAGATATATTGCCAATCTTCAGTGATGTTTAATTCAAGATTTTCTGAACCAGAGGTCACAGATCTTTCTATTAAATAGCACTGATGGAGCTTTCATCTACTAATCTTTATTTTGAACCCATGTACTTTTTTTGGCATCTCCAACATCCTGCAGCAAATATGTCTACTGCTTAACTTGGCTTTTTTTGGTTACTTTCAGCATGCTACTTTGCTTTGGAAGAGACAGAAATCTCTGAAATGGCACCTTAAGACAGGACTTACGCACAATGCACATCTGGTTCCAGAATGCAAGGACATGAACTTTGAGTCCTAGAGCAGTCATGCACATCTGGTTCCAGAATGCAAGAACATGAACTTTTAGTCCTAGAGCACTCAACATTCTTCCCTCAGAAATGTCCCTTATAAGCCAAATACTCAAATACTGGTATTTCTCTCTCTCCACACACACACACACACATATATATATATAGAAGGATAGCTTTATGGTCAGGGGAACTGTTTCTGTGCAGAAGTTGGCTGGCAATCAGAGGATTACAGGTGTAGCGCAGTTCCTGCATTTGTCATGTGTTTTCATTAGTGAGCTAGGCCAGAGCAACAATTGCACACACCAAAACTGGCACCTTGCAACAATTGCACACACCAAAACTGGCACCTTGACACTTTGATGCTGCTATTACAAGCTAACAGCACCCAAAACATGGGCCAAGAAGTCGAGGGAGGAGTGCGACAACCAGAGTACCTACTTAGGGAAAAGTCAGCCTTTAAGTCTTGGAAAGCACAGCTTGAAAGATTGTATCTAATAGTATCTTGACTACTAGAACTGGTTACATTGACTAATTCACACTTGCCTTACTGAAAGAAAAATGTTTGTGGGGAATATCATCATTAAACATGCACTAATTGACTAAGTGCAAAATACAGTTTACTTTGACTTTTAAAATCATGGTATTTCCCCAAAATTGAATTCATCATAGTTTCTAAAGTAAGGTAAATACCACTTAAACAAATTACCAGAATTGTGGAGAGACTGTATTTCAGCCTTTTACAAAATACATGTTATGGGGAAAAAACAAACCAAACAACCTGAAGCCATCCCTGTATTCTTAAAATATAAAATAAAAAAAGGAAGAAAACATGAAAAATAAAAAAGAGAAGAAAACGTGGGTTTATCAGTCCTATCCATTAAGAGACTCTTGCCTAGCAGCAGTTGTCAAAACCAGAGTTTAGGTATTTTTATTGTTATTTCACTGCCCCCATCCCAGATGTGACATTTTTACTAAGAGTTACTGTAATAGCTTTTTGATAGGGCATTAGTGAGAAAAGAAAGAAAAATTGCTACGATTCCTTCTTGTGTTGCATGTCTTTAAGAAGGCTTGCTGAGTGTGAAGACAATGAGTTTAACCTAATTGTATTTGAAAGGGGCACAGTAACTACTGGGCTATAGAGCCAGACTTCCTGGGCTAATAATGAAGACATGCTCTTCAAAACAGGAGTAAAATACAACACAACTTACTACAGAAATGGTGTTAATTCAAATCCAACCATGACAGCTCAGAGTTATCAGGCAGATGTCTTCTCACCTCCACAGCATTAGCATCTGTGTCTAAATATATATGCATATAAAAATATTTTCTTAATGTGTACTATATTTTCTTAATGAGGTACTATTCACAGTACCTCACAACTTGGAGGATATTTTAGGCAGGGAAAGATGATAACTACAAAGGTGAGGGAGATTTACATTAAGTGTGGCTTTGGATCTCACAAACTACCTTTTCAGTGGAAAAATCATCACTATCTACAGGGCACATAATTTACTTGTCTTCACAAAAGGCAGCTGACATTAACACTACAAATACAAGACTGTGTCTCAATTACAGGAATTAACTCCATTTGGCCTGTTATGATTTTGTTCTCCAGCCCTGCTGCATCATGCAGTTTGAACCAGTGCACATTCTGAGCTTGTCCAGAACACAAATGATAACAAATGTTAGGTTACTGGTAGAACACTTTTCTTTATACAAACATGCTAATACGTAGTTCTCATCAGACCTCAGTTAACATGACATACAAACCTTCACTTTTGAAGAGCTAGAACATGTGTCCTGTCTCTCTGTACCATTAAGCCCATGCTACCTTACTGAAAAAACATCCAGACTTCCATGTCACCAAGGCAAAACCTCGAAACCAAAAGCAAGCAAAATGGGATCCACACAGTTCTACACCAGAGATAGCATCTTTATCAACAAGCTGTAGCCTGCAAAGTGGGCATGTCCCAGCACACAGTGCACCTCCACACTGCACCTCTGCACCACAGAAAATTAGGACAGCTGCAGCAGACCTGATGCATTTTACAAAACTCAGCAAATAAACACCATGTTTACTAGAGAGTTTGTATGTTAAGGCCTTAATATGAATGTGTGTAAAAAGAGATTTTGCTTGTATAATATAGGAAAAAGCTAATTTCCAACATATCAGGAAAACTTCAAATCATATAATCCAGTCAGATTTCAGTCATAAAGATGGGGAAACTAATTTTTCACAGTTTTTCACAGAAGTTGTTTAAATTAAGTAGCATTTTCAAAGTAAGATGAAACATGTTAATGTTATTAAATCTTTTAATACCTGGTATTGCTTTTATGGTTTGGTATGCATTAAAGGAACAAAATACAGCTGTGTGAGATGTGATGATAGTGGATTTTCCGTTTTCCCTCTCTAGTTCTCTGTGTGTGCATTCATGTACATTCACACACTCTCTCCCCCTTCCTCCAATGGTACTCACATAGTTGCAATGTTTCACTGAACAAAGATTAAAGATTTTTTCCTCCCCTGCTTTTATAGAAGCATCAACAAGAGTAAAATGAGGAAGGAAGGTTCTGCTAATCATCCAGTTGGCTTCAAGACACCAGCATCTCAATTTCCATTTCATGCACACTCCCAGCTAGTGCATTGAAGTGACCAACCAGTACACAACACCTAGTAAGGCAGTCTACTGAGAGGAAGAAAAACAAAGACAGAAAAGGTTAAAGGAAGATTGCAACTCACTCATACTTCACTTTTCAGCAGCACATGTTAGAAAATAAATTTGCATAACAAAGGATACATTCAAAGTTATATGCTTAGTCACAAACAGAAGAAGACAAAACCATTTATTTTTGGTGCAAAATGACAGGCTGTTGGATGGCCTTTGGAATTAATAGTATAAGCAGGGTATCTGAGCTTTAAGTCTATGTAGTTAATAAATGAAAACTTGCTGTCAATAACTCTCTCCTGAATTTTTAAAGTACTCTTCCCAAAGTCTCAAAGAACAACATTTCCCTAATAGTTTAATATTCTGACAATCTCTATGCCAGAAAATCTGTCCCATTCTACAGTTGTTGCATAGCAATAATTAAATCAATTCTTCAGGGCTAAACAGCACTAGTATTTACCTTGACTTCTACCTACAGCTGCTACAGACTGACTTCTAAGAAGCATACATTGTTTGCTGGGCTGATGGCTCATGGTTCAAAACTTTAGTTCTGCCTGCCCTTCATGAAGGAGCTGATGTAAAACAATGTCTTGCTGTGCCCTGGCTTGTTCTAAATATCATGGAAAACTTGATTTGTCCTTTATCAGACTGGTGTTTGGAAGGTTTAATTCCTTAGCCCAGTAACTTAAAGAAAAAAAATAAACCTCACAAGCAAACCATCAAAACAAACAAGAAACCCCCACCTCCCAAACAGCTAAAGCAAATCACAAACAAACCCCAAAACAAAACAACCAGAAAAGAAGAAGTCTCACCTTGGTATCTCCCACACAACAGCCCTCAAAGTCAACTCTAGAGTTATGTTGCATCAGCAAATAGGCATGAAAATGAAAAGAGAATAGAGCAATAGGCGTGTAAGACACAGACTGCAAGTAGAAAGCTAGCTGTAAATGGCATGTTAGCTTTGGGGCCTTCTCCAGCTTCTGAAAAAAGGCAGCAATTAACAGATAACCAACTGAAGGCTTTGTTTGCTTCTTTGGGGTTTGGAATTTCTGTTGAGTTGGATGGGGTTTTCTTTGTTGTTGTTGTTTATTTGTTAATGCTCAAGAACAGCGATTACTCATAATTTGCAGATTTCCTCAAAAGCCAAAGCAGCCAAGTAATATAACATTGTTATTTGTACTTGTTAACAACAGCAAGCAGCAATAACAAAGTACTGGAAAAGAAGAGACAGTAGGGAAAGGAGTATGATGTTTCCTTTCTTCCCCAGCATTTGGAGAATGGCCTATAGGGAAACACCACTGATTATTTTTCATAGGAAAAACAACAGAAAGCGTGCTTAGTCCCCCACCACTGAGGATTAACTGCTCAGAGACAAGATTGTTCATTTTCACATATGCACACGCTTCTACACACGCTTGGTTTAGATAAATTTGCACAAGCTGCTTTAACTAAACTGATGGGAAGCTTGGCTGCATCTGAAATACATGGTAATTCTCATGGACAAGAGGGTGGGTACTGCATGCATGTTGTTCAGAATTAGACAGCAATTTAGGACTTCAAATTGATCTGGGAAGAGCAACCATGCTTTTTATTTAGCAACCAATACCGTGACCATGGTAATAAACTCAGATGCAAGTGTGCAGGAGGAAGAAGAAATAGGACATCCTTTGACTTTTTTTTTTCCGTTTCTAGATTTCAACAAACAGAAACAACTTCAAAAAGCATGGGTAGAACCATTTAGCTGTCTGTTGCATTTCACAGGAAAACACAACTCATCTTCCTCTTGCCTCTTTCCCTCCTGCTCCCCCTTCATTTGTTCCCTCTTTCCATGCCTCCCTTACAGTCAAATTTGACAAAACTTTAAAATTTTATTGTAACGTTGTCCAGAAGTTATGTAAGAACTAAATCTGAAAAACCTCCGTGACTACAGAGCCAGAGCTCGCAGGGAGGTCACTTCACTCACCCTGTTCATTTTTTTCATTACTAGTTACAGTTATATCTCTGCAACACATTTAATAAATAAATGTTAAAAAACACAAATCCAGCTCAGCCAAGTACCTTTCCTGTTGTTTGCCAGATTGAAGCCTAGTTCAGAAAACCCCAGCAATGACGGGTTCATGGTAAGAGTCCCTCATCCTCCACTGGTAGAAAAAATCCAGATTGTGGGAGAAAAAGCAGTAATACCCTTGTAAATTCAAGTGTAAGTCTGATGAATTCTTTGAAATGCTATTAAACTGCAATTCTAAAGAGACTTCTACAGACTCATACTTACTGTAAGTCACATATGCTCTGTATTAAATGTAACAAAACAAGCTTTAATCTTTAGGATAGCTTAATTTTGTAATATGTGAGAATGTAATCTTCTCCAACAATCTTTTTGCTATTATACACATTTTGAACCCGTACTAACCTTCCCCTGTTGACTATATGGGACATAGGTACATACATTTTTCTTTAGAAGCAGTCCTGTTTGCATACAGTATTCCCAAGGCAGATGAATAGCTTCCTATAAAATACATAATTTAGCTCTCTTTTACCCTCCACAAATACTACCAACTGTACTTCAGTGCCCAATTCCTGAATGTCTTAAAACTATGAGAATTCTCACATATAACATTCTTCAGTCAGAAACCAAAACCCCAAAATCCAACCCAAAGCAGTTTTGTGACACTCCATATATAACAGTGACATTTTTTAATTTATGCAGTCTATTATGAAGTCAGTGTATGAGAAAAGTTTTTCAGAACAGTTCATGTTTCTGTAGACACCATTTTATTAATTACTGCTTCATATAAATGCTAAAATCTTAGACTCACAGTCTCACAGTATCACCAAGGTTGGAAGAGACCTCATAGATCATCAAGTCCAAGCCATTACCACAGAGCTCAAGGCTAGACCATGGCACCAAGTGCCACATCCAATCCTGCCTTGAACAGCTCCAGGGACGGCGACTCCACCACCTCCCTGGGCAGCCCATTCCAGTAGCCAATGGCTCGCTCACTGAAGAACTTTCTCCTCACCTCAAGCCTCCCCTGGTGTAGCTTGAGGCTGTGTCCTCTTGTTCTGGTGCTGGCCACCTGAGAGAAGAGAGCAACCTCCCTTTGGCCACAACCACCCCTCAGGTAGCTGCAGACAGCAATAAGGTCTGCCCTGAGCCTCCTCTTCTCCAGGCTAAACAATCCCAGCTCCCTCAGCCTCTCCTCGTAGGGCTGTGCTCGAGGCCTCTCACCAGCCTTGTTGCCCTTCTCTGGACATGTTCAAGCATCTCAATGTCCCTCTTTAACTGGGGGACTCACTTCAAATTCTCAGAGAAGTTTTCTACAAATGAAGAAAGGAAGGTACCAAGAACTTAAATGAATGAAAATGTTAAAGGAAAAATTAGTTGCTGCACCTGGAACTTGACGCTTAAGAGCAGAACACCTTCATCCTCAACTACAGCAGGCAACTGCTGTCCAACCCCAAAGTAAACTGTTCAGCCTCTTCCTTCAATACAAAAATCCCAGCTCCCTTCCTGGAAGCACAGGATAGCCTATTTATAAACATGCTGCCTGGAAGTAGCACTACCACCAGGTGTACTAGTGCATGAACTCCTCTCCTGGGGTCTAGTAGCATGGAGTGAATTGTGTACAACATGCAGAAGGAAGAAAGAGAACCATACCTCCTTGTTATTGTGTGGTTTTGCATTACATTTATTCATCAATATATCATACTTGGATACTGGTGTAAGCTCCTATCTCATGTTGCAGTTCACCATGGAACCTGTTATGACTACAGGTGGCCAGGACTTTGGTTTTACATCTTACCTGAATGACAGGGCCAGCAGAAAGTATACTGTCCCTTGATACACTGCTGGTGCATTGACTCAGCATGGGTTTAGAGAGAAGTGTGTCACCTACTGAATCACAAATATCACTTGCTAGAGCTGTTTTTCTTCTATGTGTCACATCTAATCAGCATAGCACAATTCTCACAGCTGCCGAGAAGGATGATAATATTTTTCTTTCAAGGAACTATACTTTTATTCAAGCAAGATACTGGCATTGCTGGAAAGGCCTTCTCTGAGATTTGGAAGAGCAGACCTGTCAGCCTGACCTCAGTGCCAGGCAAGGTCATGGAACAGGTTGTCTTGAGTGCCATCACAAAGCACCTACAGGATGGCCAAGGGATCAGGCTCAGCCAGCATGGGTTTAGGAAGGGCAGGTCCTGCCTGACCAACCTGATCTCCTTTTATGATCAGGTTACCTGCCAGGTGAATGTGCGGCAGGCTGTGGATGTAGCCTACCTGGACTTCAGCAAAGCCCTTGACACTGCCACAACAAGCTCCTGGCCAAGCTGGCAGCTCATGGCTTGGACAGATTAACTTTGATATGGGTCAAGAACTGTCTGGAGGGCTGGGCCCAGAGAGTGGTGGTGAATGGTGCCATGTCCAATGACAGCCAGTCACTAGTGCTGTTCCCCAGGGATCAGTGCTGGGCACAGTCCTGTTCAATATCTTTACTGATGATCTGGGGATTGAGTCCATCATTAGTAAGTTTGCAGGTGACACCAAGCTAGGAGCAGGTTCTCTTGGACAGCAGGAAAGCCCTGCAGAGGGACCTAGACAGGCTGGATGGGTGGGCAGAGGCCAATGGGATGAGACTGAAGAAGGCCAAGTACAGGGTTCTGCACTTTGGACACAACAACCCCAAGCAGCGCTACAGGCTGGGGACAGAGTGGCTGAAGAGCAGCCAGGAGGAAAGGGACCTGGGGGTACTGGTGGATAGTAGGCTGAAGATGAGCCAGCAGTGTGCCCAGGTGGCCAAGAGAGCCAATGGCATCTTGGCCTGTACCAGGAACGGTGTGGCCAGTAGGACAAGGGAGATTATTCTGCCCCCATACTCAGCACTGGTCAGGCCACACCTTGAGTACTGTGTCCAGTTCTGGGCTCCTCAATTCAAGAGAGATGTTGAGATACTGGAACACGTCCAGAGAAGGGCAATGAAGCTGGTGAGAGGCCTGGAACACAAACCCTATGAGGAGAGGCTGAAGGAGCTGGGGTTGTTTAGCCTGGATAAGAGGTGGCTCAGGGGTGACCTCTTTGCTGTCTACAGCTACCTGAAGGGAGGCTGTAGCCAGGTGAGGGTTGGTCTCTTCTCCCAGACAACCAGTAATTGAACAAGGGGACACAGTCACAAGTTGCACTGAGGGGGAGGTAGAGGCTGGATGTTAGGATGAAATTCTTCACAAAGAGAGTGATTGGCATTGGAATGGGCTGCCCAGGGAGGTGGCGGAGTTGCTGTCCCTGGAAGTGTTCAAGAAAAGCCTGGATGAGGCACTTAGTGCCATGGTCTGGTTGACTGGATAGGGCTGGGTTACAGGTTGGAGTGGATGATCTTGGAGGTCTCTTCCTAACCTGGCTGATTGTATGATTATTGAACTGTTATACGGCCATAGGGCCCTCAGTATTCTGGCCAAGCTAAAGCCCATTTAGGGGTAGTTTGAGATGTGGAGAGTTTCATCACAGTGGAAAGATCTCTCTGAGAGTGCAGAGATGGTGAACGTGGAGATGGGTGACACATGGAGCGGCATATCCACATTGCTCACCAGATAATATTTTTAAGTAATAGCCAGAATTTTTTTTTTAGATCAAATTTGCTATTCAAAACATCCTAACATGAATGTTCTTTTAGTATTAGTGATAAATCTGCACAGCCTCTGTGCGGTGTGGAGCACTGAATCCATGCTGCTAAGAAACTGGTTATGCAAGCAAGGCATATGCTTGAGGGGATGAAGAAAAATTGGCAAGATACAGCTTGCCAAGGCATGCCACACATTAGCTCTACTTTAAGACTGCTAGGAAATTTCAGCATTTGCAGTTCATTTTTCGCTACAGACGCACAGAATGGGATGCATCTTGTTGAAAGAGTCATCATAAGACACGCTCCCCTCCCTGTTTCTCCCCTGTTTTGATCGCATGGCTTGAAAATTAATGCTCACCTTTCTCAGATGAGCTCTTTCTGAGCTAAATAAAACTAACTTCTTTATTATTTAAAATTAGGTATTAAACACAAGCAAACTGTTTTTTTATAAGGCAATTACTGCACATCTGTGAGCATACAACAATGTTCTTGGAAACAGCTTAAAATCTGTACAAATGAATCAGAGAAAGATTGCACACATAGGATACTGCCATGTTATTGTAAATAATTGCTTTACAATCAATTGCCTTTCTTTTTTTTTTCCCCTTTTGAATCTGTTCTGAACTGCTTCAAATTGTAATCTTGGGGGTGGGGAGAGGAATCAGTAACAGAAATCCAAGGAATCAACATCACCTACAGTATATCTTCAGTAAATCTCTTAAAATGACCAACCACGCAAAATATCTTCTGTATTTATAACATGAAAGGAACCAAAATGCTAGAAAAAATGTTGGTTTGTTATGTAAATAGTTCAGAAAGTAGATATTAAGCATTGAATCTATCTGTTAATATTTAGCACAGCACGGTGGAGTACAAAAACTTACCTGAAAAAAGAAACTAAAGAAAACACAGGGAGTAAAGAGGAGGAATTGTCTGGAAAATGACAATGAAGTAAAAGATGAAACACTGGATTAAATTATTAACATCAGTGTTTACATTCCAGTCTGTTTTGCAAAAATCAAATTTCCAGAAATGTTTGCAAAACCTTTTTATTTTCAATGCACATTGAAACAGTTAAAATAAATACAATGTAATGGGTTGATAAAAATCCTCTTCAGTACACCCAGACTGTTTTCCTCCTCCCCAAGGTTACAATTAGCTTTCTGCTAACCTCCATCAATGCAGTTAGCATAATTACTGAGCAGCATTATATTTAAGCTTCTGCTTTCAAAGTGACCATATATATTTAGAGTGTTGCACCTGGAACCCTGCAAGCAAAATAGGAAGAAAAGAGGGGGGAAAAGAACCAAAACAAAACCCATCCAAAAAAACCCACCAAAAATTACCCCAAAAACCCAACAACCACCCCCCAAAAAAACCCAATCAACCAAAAAAAACCAAACCCACCAACCAAAAAACCCAAACAAATCCCTTAGTATTTTAGATCAAAACGCATCATCTGACCAAATTCCTGCCTCCCCAAGTTGCTCCTGTGTGTTCTTTCAACTTATGTAGTTAAAACATTTTTAAGAGATAAATTAATTTCATCCACAGTAATGATGTAGCTATTCTTTCTCCTCCCACTCTACCATTCTTCTGAACAGCAGCAGATGAGTTACTGTGAAGCAGAGATGTTACCCCTAACTTTCCTAAATTCTACTCACATTGTAACTCTGTAAACTGATACCTCATAAAACAAAAGCAAAGCACAGAGTATCTTCCATGTGACCCCATTATTTTCTCCCTCAACATTTGTTTACAGAAGACAAAAATGACCCCATTAAACATTTTGGGGGGCTGCAAAGCTATTACCCTTGCAAAACACTTACCAAACATGTAATTTACCAGGCAGCGTTAGACAGAGTTCAAGCTCTTGCTTGGCATGCATTTAGTATCCCAAGCCCAGGACATTTCAATGCAAAGCAGGCTTTCTGAGAAGTAAACTAATGCTAATCAATAGATCTGACTCAGTGAAAAGCCTTATACTGATAAAAGAAGGCATCAGACATGAAGACAGATCATTACCTCATCTAGCAGCTGTCTGTCTTTTCCAGAAAGGTGCAAAAGTGTTTCTTAAAACATCACTTTAATTCACTTCAAACTGAAACACTGTTTCAAAAGCAAGCTTGGTGGGTTTACTGCCACTGCCTTACTAAAACTGGTCAGATCTCATTCTGCAATTATATTGTTATTAGCATTGCTCAAAACATTTCCACAGCTTTTAAACAGAAGGCTGTTTAAAGCCTCCACAGAGGTATTTGGATATTCCCTTCAAAGTCAGGTACTGTAAAGGTTAAAAAAAACACACAAACAAACCACAAAAAACAAAGACAGACTTTAAAAAGCCAAAGGGTTTCTTGATATATAAAAAGCTGTAGTCAAAACTGATCAAGTTTTCTCCCATTGGTCTATGTAACAGGTGTTAACAGAGACAGCAGTTAACCCTTGAGCTCAAATTCATTCCTGACACAGGTATGAACTTTCAGAAGCACAGATAATCTCGGGTCCCACTGTGAGTAACAGCCCACAGTGGAACACTTAAGGTATTTACAAACTTTATTAAGAAGTGAAAGGAGCTATATTAACATTTGGAAGGAAGAGAAGAAAGCTTGCATGAAATTTCTATCTCTTTTGTAAAAGATTTATGTGTCAGCATTATACTGCAAGCTGGAAAAGCATGGTATCAAGTAAGATTCATAGGTAGCTCTGAAAACAGTATCAGTAAGTTTAATAACCATGTTGAATACCAGCACTTGAATGTCGTTTGGTAACCTCGTTTGTTCTAAGTTGAGCTTCCACATCAGTTTGCAAGTACCTTCATAGACAGCCAAAAGTGAGGTTTTGCAATATGAAAACGGTGTGTAGTTCTCACGAGGGAAAATTTCATATACATTTGCCTCAGATTGCTATCAGATTATTTCACTGAACTCTTCTGTCTCAAAAAAACACACACAGTTCAAGCTATGGCATGATTGTTTAGACTATGAGGAGTGGAGGTCATGAATGAAGCATGTGCTTCATGAAATACAGGCTGTGTTTTACAGATGCTTATACAGTAAGGATATTCTATGTTCTTCCAAGGTCAGTTATTTTTAACACCTTTATGCACAGAGCCCTGTCTGTTAAAACATTATATTAGGTCACAAAAATGGGATCAAAAGTTAAGATGTGAAAATTGAGTTTGTGGATGTCAACCTCATGTGGACTTCTTTCCCTGTCACCACCTAGTTTGCGTCCTAGCCCTACTACCTTTCCCATGCGAAGCTCTGGGTGTTACTCTCATGGCAGACCTAGAGGTTTCACTCTTCTCTGATTTTCTCTCTACAGCTTCCAGCTTCGGCTCTCCCTGCAGTCCCCATCCTTGGGGACTCAGGTCCTGCACTCGCTTCTGCCCTCACACTGTGTCACCTCTCCTCTTTCTCTCTGTCCAGATTGCTGCCTTTTGTTAGCAACAGCATCAGTTCCAGTGCTTACCTCCTGCTCACTCCAGTCTACTATAGCACAGCTCCAGCCTCACCGTGGTTCCTCATTAGACCTCGGTATCTTCCTCCTTTGCTTCTTTCCTGCAGGTGCTAAGGATCCCTCTGTGCCACATACTCAGCTCAGGTCTACCTCACTTGGCTTTCAGAACAGCCTTTCTCCATTGTCAGGCATTGTCTGTTGCTGCTACCACAGGTGAAAGCATGATGCTGAAGGACTCTTTCAGGAATTTAGGACTGAGTAGGTGGTGTTATGAACTGGGATCTGCCAGATGTATGTAACATGGGCAGATTTATGGCGCTGGAAGTGACCTACCCTGCATGTGAAGTGCAGCAGCAGCTCATTTTCAAGTTCCTGTTAGAAACAATGGGTGTGCAAGGTCTCTTTTGATGAGGTTATGGTCTTGGTTTTCTTTCCAGTATGTCTAAACCCCTCTTTTCTTTAAACTTAAGTTTTTAAGAACCTGACTTTTTTTCATTAAATTTTCAATTAAAAAAACCCAAACACACTTACTTGTATGCAACTTAAAACTGGCTCTTACAGTAGAAAAAGTCAGACACCCTGAATATTACTGCCATCGTGCCTATCCATAATAATTTCCAACTTAAATTTAGATTCTGTGGTATATCTTCACCTAAACAGATTTCCATAACCACCAACCAGTAACTCTTCTTTTAATTCAAGAGTGCTGTGTTAGATGAATTTGTTCCCGGACTCAGACTGTGAGGCTAGCATCCCAAGAGACACTCCCACCTCTTCCTGGGGATAAACAAACCAGTCCTGGGAACATGAAACAAACAGCAAGAAATAGTATTTAGCTTTTATAAAGTTTAATAAACTAAACCACAGGACTGAAAGCTTGAATTTTGGTTTTTTTTCTTTACTACTAACCTGAAGTGAAAATGGTGGGGGGAAGGGAGCCGAGTATTTTTTGCATACATTTAAATACATAAATATACCTTTCTTGCCATTCAGTACACTTCCCATCTACCCATCCTTTTTGGTTTGCTTTGTTTCTTAAGTGATCCAGCATTAGGCAAAAATCCTCCTTATTTTTATGTACAAGAGGAATGTATCAATAGTAGGCTTCATAATCACAGTCTCACAGTATCACCAAGGTTGGAAGAGACCTCATAGATCATCAAGTCCAACCTGTTACCGCAGAGCTCAAGGCTAGACCATGGCACCAAGTGCCACGTCCAATCCTGCCTTGAACAGCTCCAAGGATGGTGACTCCACCACCTCCCTGGGCAGCCCATTCCAGTAGCCAATGACTCTCTCAGGGAAGAACTTTCTCCTCACCTCAAGCCTAAATTTCCCCTGGCGTAGCTTGAGGCTGTGTCCTCTTGTTCTGGTGCTGGCTGCCTGAGAGAAGAGAGCAACCTCCTCCTGGCTACAACCACCCCTCAGGTAGTTGTAGACAGCAATAAGGTCTCCCCTGAGCCTCCTCTTCTCCAAGCTAAACAATCATTTTGATCACCACATGTGAGAAGTTACTGTCCTACCAGAAACTTATTGTGGGTCTGTCCTCAGAACTGCACATTGCTTTTTACTCCTTCCCCCATTTTGATATTATTATGAACACTAATCTCTATACTCACATACTTCAGCTAAATAAGCAATTTTTGACATGTCTGAATACTTAAGTTTACAAAGGATATTGGTAATTAGTAGGACCATCTTAGTTTGTCTTATCATTGGATCATTAAAACTTATTTCTAAGGTATTGTTCTGTTACACAAATATGTAAAGCATTTATTGCTGGGTGGGAGAGGACAAGGGAGAACAGGAGCGTACATTAAATAAGTAACTTTGAGAGAGTGGAAGACAATAGATTATCAGGAAATTAAACGTATGTTGTTGACACTGGGTTATTACCAGCTTTAGAAACTCAGGAATTGCTCTGTTTTATCACATAAATGGGAAATGAGAGGGCTGCAGATGATAATTGCTCCTCTGACCTTCACCTTCCTGAGTTAAGCAGTCAGAAAGGAAAACTGTAAATACCATTAACAGGAATACAACAAATCTGAAGATATCAAACTACTCCACTGTATGCAGGGTTTCCAGAGACTCATACTTGTTTGTTGGGGTTTTGTTTGTTTGTTTGGGGTTTTTTGTGTGGTTGTTTTGCTTTTGGTTGGTTTTGTTGTTTGTTTTTCTTTTTTTCCTGACATGGGCTGTCTCCTCCCATCTTTTGTAGGCTCAAAAACTCAGAGATGAAAAAGCTGCCATCTCAACATCAATACTTGAGCTGTGTTCTTCTCTATTCATCCCCCCCAACTATCATTCACTCCTTGTTCATGCCACATGGTGGAAGAGACTCATCTCTTTGAACTCATCTCCACTATTTTCAAAAGTGACGTGGAACAGTAGAAAAAAAGAAGAGAGAGAGGGAAAGAAAGAGAGAAAGAAAGAGACAGAGAGGACACATCAAGGTGAGTTAGATTTCCACATCGCTTACTCTACAAGAAAGTACATGCTTTAATCTACCTCAAGCCAGACACAAGCATTGTCAGGGTTGCATTTTGTCTACAAAGCTAAAGCAGCAATGAACGTAGTATTATGCTGCTATGTCAGTCTAGTTTGGCCAGTTTCACAAGTTCGCTAGAAAAGGAAGTGTGACATTTTCATTTAGAAGAACATGAGTGAATCTTAAAAACATGGCTAGGCATGCTGGAGTAAACGGGACGACACGTTTCTGAACAGGAGAGAACCTTGTTTTAAACTCAACTGAACATTTTAACACCTGATGACAGATTTGCCTGAACTTAAAAATCTCAAATGAAGAAAATCTTCCTTGAAGATAATGGGAGAAAAAGAAGAGATTGCAAGAGGGGAAGAAAGGTTATATATTGCCACTCCAGTTCTCTGATAGTTGTAGCTCACAGGCACACTCTTAGAGCAGGTACAGATACACCCTGTCACTCAGGAAGGATGCCTTGTACCAGTACCTGTCTGGCATACCAGAGTGGTCCTCCCACATGCTTGCTCTCCTGTGCATGTTAACTGGAGCATGCTCCATGCCATGCCAGCTTTCAATCCACCTGCACTATCACAAAGACAGGAGTTTCAAAAAGACTTGAAGGCGGGAGAGGGAAGTTGGGGGAAGCAGAATTCAAACTGTGAATGTCCATGTGGCTTGTGTGTTGTAAGAATCAGTTACTGATAAGTCATATTTGTTTTCAAACCCTTGTTTATGCTCAGGAAAGGCAAATCAAGAGGGATCCAGGAATGAGCCCCATTTACACTCAAAACCCTGGTAGTGGTTTCAGTAGCTTTTAGGTAAGGAACTGCTGGCAGGATCTTCCTCCTGGAGTACCCTGTGCATCACGGTGGTGCCCAAGAGTTGACCTCCATAAAGTTTTGGACAATTCCAGGTGGGCACTTCAAGGACATCGGGAATGCTAATATTCCTCAGCGTGCGAGCATGCTCTGATGACTGAAGGGAACACCACCTGAAGTCTTGAAAGAGACTTCATCTAATTATCCAGTTGAACAGTCTTGCATAGATATGGCTATGCTCTTTGTCCTTTCATTATTTACTGCAAATGTCCTTAGGGGACTGATTTGCTTCAGTATAGGAAGAATGAACCTTCTGACAGTGAGGATGCCAAGACTGGCCTTGACACTGGAAGCAAGTACTTTAGATATAAGGACAAAGGTTGACAGCTGGGTTTAAGAGGAATTTTAAAACCACCTTGCAGAGAACCCACAAATGCGTGTGCTACAGGAGCACCCTGTTCAGTGAGAGCACTATCTGGGAAGGATCAGAAATAAGGACCTGGATTTTTCCCAACTTCCCAGAAAAGGTGATTGCAAAAGGAACATAACTTTCACAAACGAATTGAAAGAAACAGATTATTGTGGAATGAAGGTTGGGCCAAAAAGAATTAGAAGAGAGTACCTGGAGGTGGATTTATCCATCACCACACAAACAAGATAATTTTAAAAGTAAGCCTGTCTCTTTCATGTGGTCCTGTCATCACAAGGAAGAGTAAGAAAATTCTGCTCCTGCAGCCCTATGTGCCCACAACCAAAATGTGCTCCCTCATTAAATGAAGTTATCTGTTGCAACAAATCTCAGCCAGAGAGGAAGGGATTCCAGTGTTACAGCTGTCCATCAGAAGAACACACTTCCTTGCTGGAATGTGAACTGGTTGTCCAGAACCAGAGCTATCTACCATTCCTCACAAATCAGGAAATACTCCAAACCCAGGAGTTTAGGTTTCACATCTGTTTATGAAGTTGCATGCTTTAGAAGGGCTGCACAGAACCCTATTGATGAGAAGAACGTCAGGACACTAGGACAAACAACACATGGTCTAAACCTATGCTGTTGCACAAAGACCTTGCTGCACAGAACCCTATTGATGGGAAGAACGTCAGGACACTAGGACAAACAACACATGGTCTAAACCTATGCTATTGAGTCACTGAATGCAGATGATCTTTATTTAAAGCCTGGCTGGAGCTAACGTTGCATTTTGGCATTCATCTTCATACCTTCAGGTCCTAAGGCTTTTCTGCTGACAGAGAAAGGTTGTAAGATTCTTTGATGAAGCAGTTATTCAGATACAGTGAAGAAGATAGCGAATTCCCCAATAATGTGTTCCTCAGCTTTCTTAAGGTGCTCACTATAATAAGACAAGGAGACCGTTTGGTATTAGAAATGATATTGCCCAATCGCAAACAAAGAAAGCATCTGCAAGATGTTCTCATAGCTATATGAGACCAGAAACCTCAAGTTCAGAAGACATGAACCAGCCTTTTGCCTCACAAGCCAAGAATCAAGAGCAGCCAGGGTCACTATCTTGAACTTGTGGATTAGTGTGTTTAGTTTTCCTAAATTCAGAGCAAATTTGGATCTGCTATTTCAATTCCATTAAATAATTGGTGTAGGTATGTCACACACTTCATCGCGAACGAAAATAATCTGATGGGCAACATATCACCAGTAAGGTATTTATAATGTATGCAAAGTAATGCTAATAAAATAGTCAAACAGGTAAAAGAAAGATTCTGGGGGGACAACATGCACACCATGAAACATAATGGTGTGATAATGGTGTGCTGGACCCATGAGTCTGACACTGCATATGCCCCTCAAAAAACTTGGTCTCTAGAGATAAAATTGCTGGCCATTTACTACACACTATCACTGCAGGTGAAGAGAGAAGATTACATAAAATGTATTCCCATTTAAGCTACATCATTTCCCAAAGTATAATAAATCTTAACAGTTTAGAAATCAGATGCTATAGGTAACATAATAATCAAGGAGAGCAAAAAGGATGCCAGAAGTTTTGAAATACTGGATGTTGCATTATGAATGGTTTCCAAAGCTATTACTGTACAGAGAGCTGCCCCTAACCTGCAGAAAAATCAGCCTGCTATATTTTGTGTGCATCATTAGTTATAGATGAAGCATACTTGTGCAAAAAAATTACAGTAAAATAAACTACCTAAATTCAAACGATCAGCAGATAAATATGGAAGATAGACTTAAGCTAAATAAGAGGAAGGGCAATAAGCAGCAATGGGTAAAAGCTCCCAATAACAGCGATGCATAAACTTGAAGTGAGAAGTTAAGTAATGGTGGGTGACCTTCCAGTCAGGGAACTGAACAGAAGAAACTCCTCATTTGGAACAAGGTAATGCAATGTGCTATGTGCAAAGGCTCCTCATCTGTCCCATGTGTAGAGCTGTTCCATCATTAAAGAGTATGCCTCTGTGTGTTAATCTTGTCATAATGTTTACTGCAGGGTGAATGTAGAAGCATTAGAAACTTAACTCTATTTCCTTATTTCCTTTCTCCTTTTTTCTTGCCTTTCCCCCTTTTTGTTGGTGATGGAAAGAGAGGTGGAAGGGTAAGAAAGTGGAAGCGTAAAACGCATGGGGGAAAAAACAAACTAAGAAGGTGTTTTAAACAAATCTAGACATATACAAGGCAAATTACAAAGTAATAGTTCCAGAGCAGAATATGGCTGCCTGTACTCACAGACAATATAGATATATTTTTTTGAGCAATATAAAAATGATACATACACCTTTGCCGTCTGCCCTTCCTCAAAGGCACGCTGCAGACATAAATGCATCCTCCTAAAGAGTTGTGAATGGTGAAAAGATCTGTGTTACAGCCTCGGGCTAAAAACTGAATCTATTTCTACTGTATCAGTTTCCTTTTAAATACCAATAAACAACCTAAGTCCTGGGTGATTCCTTGCAAGACTTGCTGTTTCCACTTCTCTTCACCCATTTATGTTTTCTATTATATTTCTGGTTAAACATATTTTGTTAATTATGCAGCAGGATAGGCTGAGTCTTCCATTCACATGCTTTTAATTACAAAACAAACACATGGCAATAGATAGTTTTTCCTAGTCATTTAAGCCTTTAAACTCAGGTCAAAGCCTACCCACCAAATGATGCAATTATGTTTTCTACCTACGCACCTACTTCTTCACTGCAAAACAAAAATTCAACGATAAAGACTTTTTTTCATACATTTCTGAGGAGGGACACACTGCAAGGCCAGAAAAAGAAATTACTGAAATCAGTCTTTGTCACACTATGTTTGGTAGGAATCCTGGGGCAGGCAGCACTCAAACATGACCACTGCCAGGCCACATAGCCAGCTTGTGGCAAGTCACAAAAACAACTCAATAAAAGCTCTGGGATGCAAACACTGGTCACAGCACAACTGGAGAGGTTTTGCAGCGACATCTGTGAGGCCAGAGACTGTGAAAAAGAATTATCCATTGTAAAGCAATTGTACACAAGTCATCAGACAGGCAAGTTATTCTTCCAGGACATGGGAAACAACATTATCTGACACCTTCAACAGCTAAGACCTCATCTTCCATCTTTCCTTCATCAACAAGACTGGTAAGCATGCTTCACCATTCCTTTCAATGTCCTCATCTCCATTTTCACCCTCCACTTTTTCTAAATGAACTTCTACTGCTGGGAAAGCGGAAATATAACTCCCGTTTTCAAAAAGGGTAGGAAGAAGGAGCCAGGGAGCTCCAGGCCAGTCAGTCTCACCTCTGTGCCCAGTAACATCATGGAGTGTATCCTGGAGGCACTACTGAGACAGGAGAATAGTGAAGAGGTGACTAGGTACAATCAGCATGGCTTCATCAAGGGCAAATCCTGCCTGGCAAACCTGGTGGCCTTCTGTGAACAGGTCACAACATTCATAGATGAGGGGTGAGCAACTGATGTCATTTACCTGGACCTGAGCAAGGCCTTTGACACTGTCCCACACCACATCCTGGTCTCCAAGCTGGTGACACATGGGTTTGATGGGTGGGCCAATAGATGGATAAAGAACTGGCTTGATGGCCGCACCCAAAGAGTGGCTGTCAATGGATCCATGTCCAAGTGGAGGCCAGTGACAAGTGGAGTCCTTCAGGGATCAGTCCTGGCACCAAGTCCTGTTTAACATCTCTGTGGGTGTCATGGACAGAGGCATTGAGTGCAGCCTCAGCAAGTCTGCTGATGACACCAAGCTGTGTGGTGCAGTAGACAGGATGGAGAGAAAGATCCATGCAGAGGGACCTGGACAGGCTGCAGAGGTGGGCACAAGCCAACCTCATGAGGCTCAACAAGATCAAGTGCAAAGTCCTGCATCTGGGTCGACGCAATGCCAAGCACAAATACAGGCTGGGTGATGACTGGCTGGAGAGCAGCCCTGAGGAGAGGGACTTGGGGGTGCTGGTGGATGAGAAGCTCAACATGAGCCAGCAGTGTGCACTTGCAGTCCAGGATCTGGTTGGCCCTCCAGGCTGCATCAGAAGTGTGGCCAGCAGGGCCAGGGAGGTGGTTTTTCCCCTCTACTCTGCTCTGGTGAGACCCCACCTGGAGTGCTGCCTCCAGTTCTGGAGCCCCTGTTACAAGAGGGATGTGGAGATGCTGGAGCGTGTCCAGAGAAGGGCCATGAGGATGCTCAGAGGGCTGAAGCATCTCTCCTATGAGGACAGTTTGAAAGAGTTGGGGCTGTTCAGTGTAGAGAAGAAGAGGCTCTGAGGTGACCTTATTGTGGCCTTCCAGTATCTGAAGGGGGCCTACAAAAAAAGCTGGGCAGGGCCTTTTTAGGATATCAGGTAGTGACAGGACTGGGGGGAATGGAGCACAGCTGGAGGTGGGTAGGTTCAGACTGTATCTGAGGAGGAAGTTCTTCACCATGAGAGTGGCGAGACCCAGGAACGGGTTGCCCAGAGAGGTGGTTGAGGCCCCATCCCCGGAGGTGTTTAAGGTCAGGTTGGATGAGGCTCTGGCCAGCCTGATCTAGGGTAGGGTGTCCCCGCCCATGGCAGGGGGGTTGGAACTAGATGATCCTTGTGGTCCCTTCCAACCCTGACTGATTCTATGATCTTAAAAGGGTTTTTGAGCTTCATCAAAGCCCCAGACATTCCCAGTCTCCTTCGTCTGCCCAGCAGCCTTGATCATGAACCCTTCTCCTTACAACTTACTGGTGTCCACCTCTTCCTAGGGTTAACCCCACATCTAGTAACTTCTTCCATATGCTCCTTGGAAAGCCATGTTCAGTCTTCTGCCATCTCTCCAATAGATCTATGAGTCTTGGACACACCATTTCACACCAAAGACTGGTGCCTTGGGGGTGCAAAAACACTGAGCCAGAGAGACAACTGAAGGAAGGAGAAAGTAGCCAGAGAAAGACATAACTGTCAAGTTGTATTTGTATAAATCCTACACTTTTCATAACAGACTCTGCAGAAAATGGCACTTTACAGAGCACTTGGAATTTAATCCTTGCCATTGATATCCAAGTAAAAGCCAACTGACAGAGCTGCTGGTCCTGTTCCAGTCTCACCTTCAGGACAGGCGATAATGACAAATAAAGCACATGGACAAGCCCAACAGGAAAGATTTCATACACACATATGAAAAGATGTACTGGGAGCCACCAAGTCACCAAAAGGGAATAGGTTAAGGTATACCTTTAGGATGCTATTTTCAGTTGTTTTAAAACTCTTTTGCTATTTAAATAGTGTCTTTCAACATCCTCAGAGTCTTATAAGAATGTAAATTCTATTTAAGTGCTAGGATTGACTGACAGTAAATTTCAGTAAATTCTACATTATTCAATTAATCCAGGGGAAAAAAAGCACCAAATTTTACCACACCTTCCTCTTGCATCATTTCACATATCCTCTCAAAATACTACTGTTTTAAACTCCTAAGTTTTGATACCAGAATGTGTAACATAAAGTACTTTTACTGACTCAAATGCAAGAACTTGCATCTCAGTATGAACTATGGCACTGCTTCCACAGTGCTACAATAATTAGTTAACATAATGAAAACTTAGGGAAAACACTATAAATTCACCATATGAGCACATATGGATGTGAAAAAGGAAATCAAATGAGTTCTCCAAACTAAAATTAGATGCAAAACAGAAGAGTGTCCCACGAAAATAGCTCAGGCCTAAAAAGTTTATATAAATTTACTATGCCAAATCCAATTTTATCTAACATTGGGTTTAATCTATCCACATTTCCACAGCATATTTAAGGTATTGTGACTTTAACTGTTCACATAAGCCTGGACTGCAGTGTAGTTACATGAGATATATTGTTGTGTTTGAAGGAAACCAAAGCTGGGTCCATTAGAGCACTACAAAACCACGGAGCCCAGTCCACTGAGTTGTGAGTGTGATTCTCCTAAAGGAGGTTTTGCTCCAATGTTCTGCAGTGTTTGTTCTGTTAATGTTTTCTGTATAACTGAGTCTTTCTGAGGATTTCAAGGCAATGACTCACTGAAAGTATAACTTCTGAAGAGTGGTCTCATAAAAAAAAAAAAGGAGAACAAAATCCATTTGTTCTCTGCTATTGTATATACGTGTTCATCTAAATACACTTTTAAAGCATCTGTGAAGATAATCCACTTCTCAGCTCAAATAAAGAGTTTTGAATATCATACTGCTTTTCTTGTAGCCTCTTTGGTGTAAAAAGCTTCTGACAGAGATTTGGGCGGTTTTTCTTTGCTTATGTTGCATCCCCCATGTCACTTCAAATTGCTGTGTCCTGCATCCTCTAACCTGCCCTATGTATTGAATGTCAAGCATCAATTGGGGAATCAAATCAAGCAGTAGTAGTGTGTCCATTTCGCTTCTGGACTGCTCCAAAAATGTCTGCTGCAACAGATGTCAATCGTTAGATGAGTATTCCATGAAACATGCTAGGTCCTCTTTTGTGGGATAAAACCAGTTTCTTCTGAGCTGTTTAATTACCTTGGGACTTTTGGGATTTAGCTTTTCTTTAGAGTGCATCAAATAAATAGCAAAGCTACACATCTATTGATGCATCTGCAAGAGACACACAGTAGCTGAGGATGTGCTGCTGCTTCTGGCTAGGGAACTGCAATGGGGCACAAGCCACTCAATCATTCTTGCCTACATCTTTGGTTTTTATTGCTCAGATGTGTGGCCATCCCATGCTTCACAAGCAACCCAAAATTCAGGTCGTTTTTAATATAAGAAACTACTTCTAACAGATGATTGAAGACTCATATCCCTCACCTACAAAGTCTTATTTGCTGGCCTATTTTACAGCACGTTTCAGCATTTACACTGCTCTGCCATGCACATGCTCCCCTCTCATCTTTCTATTCCTGTTCCCTCTCTGAACTTTTTATCTTCTGCTGCATCTCATTCTCAGCAATCCTTCTTTCAGACCTTCCAGGCTCAATGGCAGAATCCATGTACAAAGTACTGTAAATTGTTAAGGCAGGAATTATCTCACGACTTTTGTTAGTTTAACAAGCTATGCAGCCTCAATAGAGGATGGTAATGCAACCTACCACATGGTTTTAAATAACCACTCTACTCATAAATTATTTGTAACAGCAATAATACGCCTACACCAGAAAGCACTAGGAAAGATCGCATACAGCCGTGGTCTCTCACAGTCGTCGCTGCCATCTGGAGCTTTGAGCAGCTCGCTCTGCTCGGCGGTCTGTGTGCGTATGGAAATATTTCAGGACTTCACAGTTCCTTCCCAAGTAACACATTAATAATGGTCCTTCCACCCATAGCTAGCACTTCCTCTGCGAACACACTCTTGTTGACAAAGTCACAAGTCCACTGGGAGAAGAGCGACCGGCTTTGTCCCCCGCACAATGTCCTAGAGCTACCACACGTGCCCCTCACTCAAGCTGCCCATACCCTATCATTGTACTTATTGGCAGGTCCAGTGAGACTGCTTGGGGGGCTATGGTAACTCTCTGAGGTCCATAGGCCCCTGAGAAGGAACAGGCCACCTTCTGATCCACAGCTGAGATGAATGGATTAGCGGCAAGCCAAGCCAGCTGCTGCAAGCTTTATCAGTGTGCAGAGCCCTGACAGATGGGAGCCCATTGGAGAAGCCTCCTGCTACAGCCCACATGGCCCTCATGCTGGCCTTCTGCTCACCCTGCACTCACTGACATGAAAGCAGATACAAAATGCATAAAAGGGGCAAACACATTTGAAAATACATGCACCCAGTCTAGGATGCTGCTTAGGTTAAGAAACACCATGTAAGATGCCCTGGAAGAGAAAGGTGGTTTACTTGTGGTGAAATGCTTGATTTTTGTTTGAGTTTGCAGTTGTTAGGATTTCTAAGAGATGCCACATTTCCAACAGAACAAAATCATCTGATGGTGTTAAAACTGCATACATCAGGGCTACAGTAAGAGATGCAAAAAGGACAGAAGAGATTAATTCAAACTAGGCTATTTATCTGTATAAATGTCATAGGTGCTGGGGGAAAAAAAGGCATACGCCAGCTTGATCCATCAGAAACTGGAAAGTCCATGTTTCAGACAAGGCAGATGAAGTCCACTGGACTTTTAAGTCATGCAGCATGTGCCTACACCAGAGTTATTTGCTATTTTATCTAAGGCAAAGGTTGGCAGCAAGGCTGGGGACAATTTTTTTCAAGTTACAATTTGCAC
Source organism: Tricholaema leucomelas (assembly GCA_013400475.1). Classification (NCBI taxonomy): domain Eukaryota; kingdom Metazoa; phylum Chordata; class Aves; order Piciformes; family Lybiidae; genus Tricholaema lacrymosa; species Tricholaema leucomelas. The sequence continues at coordinate 324,012 of WAAF01003696.1, read as the reverse complement.
TCATGAAAAAAAATTAAATATCCTTTAAAATCACAAAACTAAAAAGTCTCTAAAAAAAGGAAAAATACCTCACTACTGCCAGAAAAAGCAAAATCAAAACCCAACCAACACACTTTACACTTGATTATGCCACACTGAAGCATGTGCTACACTTATGCACAGCAAATCACATTGTTTCTGTTTAAAAAATAAACTGTTAACAGATTGTTATACAGTCAGATAAAAGCCCAGGGTCAATGGCAGCCTTTGCCTTCATTGCAAGGGAGTTTGTATCTGGCATTACATATCAATATACATGGTTTCTCTCACACTACATTTCATGAGTCTACAACGTGCTTCTCTTTCTGTGATCACAAATGTGAACAACAATCAGGAAAAAAAGCAGCCACAATTTTCTAGCCTGGTACTTTCCCCCCTCTAGCCTCCATTTTCTTTCTCTCTTGCTTCTTGAAAGGGATGTCACATGAAAGTATATTCCAAACTAAGTCTAAAGCTCTTTCACTGCAGGAGAAACTTGATAAAGCTGCCTGTCTCTGAGCAAATGAAGTATTTGGAATTTAGAAAAGTTACACTTGTATCAACTTTAATTTATATTTTCGTAGGTACATTTCTACTATAACTCAAGATCAGCCTTGTAAGAACCAGGAAATCTTTACATCAAAACATTTGATTTCTGCCAGTGATCCCAAAAATATAACCTCTAATGCAGCTTCAAACCGATTTCACAACTTCTCTTAACTTGAAGGCGTATTTAGTGCATAAGTCAAAACACAACATTAACAAAAAAGAAAGCTAGGAAGGAGTACTGCAATGAAACTTGCCTGAACTTTCATTGAGTCAAGATGTCTAGAATAGTTTATAAATTACTCATCCAGCTCAAAGCTGGCTATTTACATTTAAACACAGTAATTTTTGTGCTCCAATGCAAGTACATGTAGAGCACAGCTTTCTTATGATGCATTTTCAAAAACTGTCATCAATATATGGAAAAAAAAAAAAAGACTGAAAAAAAAAATCTCTTCAGGCAGTGTCCAACTCTATGAGCAGAAATGGCCAATACTTACTTCTAAAGACAAAGCAACGTTGCTTCAGCAAACTTCATCAACATGTATAAAACTATCTTAGAGAATACGTACTGGAAAACAAACAATCCGGATAAAGGAGGAAAGAATTTCTTGTAACTCTACGTCTTTGACCTGAAACGTCAAAATTCTTTAAGGTATGTTCAAAATCAAAAGCAGCACTTTGGTAAATAAGAACATATGCACCTAAAGCATAAGTAAACAGACCTGAATGTATCATATTTATAGAGAGAAACAGTCTTTCAAAAACGGTTATCAACAGAAAAAAAGCGTTCATCACAAAAGCAATGGACAAAACAAAACAAAAAGGCTAATGGTCAAGGAGACATCAGACTCCCACAGCTTTGTATTACTTCATTCCTGCAACGTGGACACTTCTGTATCAGGGAACACAAAGACAGAGGTGCTCTCAAGACACTATTGTTGTTCATTACTCAGTAAGGGAATTTGCTTTAAAGCCGTAAGTACTTGAAAAACCCTCTAGACCAGATAAAGACCAGTTAAAGAGGGTAAACAGTGATTAGGATTCCACACTTAGATTTACACTTGTGGAACTTCATCAGTTAAAGCTGAAGCCCATGTTTTATAAACATATCTAGGAATACTACGTGCCATTTATCAATGTACTTTCTGACTACAACACCCATGTCTAAGTGGTTTCTGAAGAAGTATGTCATCTGTAGATCTCAGCCAGTCACTTCTGAAATTCTACAGCACACAGACCATTGACTGAATTTATGAATACTGCTAAAGAAACAATTTCAAATAGAAGACTTCGAGGGTTTTGGTTTGGGTTTGGGAGAGAAGAAAAGGTATTAAGTGGAGGCATCTGTACATCCATATCTGATGCCATGCAATGTTTGTGGTACACTGACCGGGATAAGTCTGATGGCAGCACTAACAAATACGACCAAGGAATTCAGCAGCGGAGGAACACACACCTTTTGCACAGAAATCAGAACACAGGAACAGCAAAAAATACAGATATATCAAACGTCCAGAGCTGACTAACATAGTTACATCACTTAAAATACTTGAAGTCCAGATGCACTCTAATTCCTCCTTGTTACAGAAGCCTAATTACTGTTGACAGACAACACCTCACAGTGAAGGCTGCAGACAGGCTACTTCAAAGACAAATGTATAGAGAGAAAAAGTAAAAACACACAAGAGATGGGTTTGGGCAAACACTGGAGCAGTTATCCAAACAGAACAGAGCAAGTGCAGGTAATGCAACTAGTTTTAAGACTGATTTCAAACAATCTATGAAAAAGCCTATGTGCTCTATCTGCCTACAGTGGTCCTTGGTTTCCATCAGTCTTCTGCAACAACTGCTAGTTCAACATGTCCAAACATGATGTCCTCCTGCTCGAGTGTCTAAATGGATCAAACCAGGCTTTTTGTGCCATTTTAACAGACTAAACTTGTGGAAGATCACAAGAAGGAAAAGAAGTGAAATTACAGAGTATGAAATATCTTCAGGCAGGTCTAATGCTGCTCTGTTGTGTGGCAACTTCATCAGATGTTCCATCACAATCCGAACTGTATAATAAATGAGCAGTGGCAACGCACTGATGTTCTCTCTCCCACTCTAAGTTCTCCATGCCTTGTGACTACAGCTGGACACAAGACTCACAAAAAAACCAAACGAACCCAAACCAACAAATAAAGCCACAAACAAACAAAAAGCACACTAAAAACCAAATCCAAATATCTCCACTTTGGAAACAAACAAAACCAAACACAAAAGTGATCCCCTCAAAAAACTCTGGCTGAGGAACAGTTGGTAAAAGATGACAATAATAAATATATAATCCAAAATTCAACTGCAGTTGATGGACATCAACTGGACAGAGAGAAATAAGGTTGCATTTAGTTGTTCTGCTCAGCAAATTTTGGAACATCACCACTGGACAGCATGATGAGCATCATATCTAGGTTTTGTAAGGCTGCGAGCAGAATGCTACTGATTTGAAGAAGCTGCACCTACAGGCTTTTCCTTTGCAGTGTACACTTTCACAGCTGATTAAAATACACTGACAGTCTCAAAGCTTGCTAAACCCATGAAATGGAAAAATATGGAATGCTTTACAGAAAAACTAGAATACTGAGTCATTTATCTTTTGCCAGTGGTACTCTAACACATCAGGAATATAGCTGCCACCATCACTAATAGCTGACTGACGGTAATGCAGTGCAGGTGGTACACAGTACTCACAGCAAAAAGCACTTCTCTCTACCTATAATACAGTTAGAAGCCACTTAACTAAATTCCAGTGCCCAGCCCTGGAAAATAAAGCATGGGTTACGTGAACAAGTTGCTGCACACCAAGAGTCATTTACTTTCCTACCTTGAGCGCTACAGTGACAACTCAAAGCACCAATGGTGGTGGCATACACATAAACAGAACTACAGATTTGGAATTACATGGCAAGCTCATGCCATGGGTGTGTGCCTGCATATGGCAGCAGGGGAACAGGGATGTTGAAGAGGCCACACTGCTCCAGCAGAACCCCTCAGCTGCCACATGCCATTCAATGAAGCCACGTGACTGTAGCACCAGACTTGTGGCCAAAATGATTGCTTTAAGGTTTATTTCCTATAAGTTATCAACAGAGAGAAACGATGAGAAGAAAAGAGAAATGGTTTAAAGGAACAAAATAAAAAAAAAAAAAAATCAAACAAGGTGTGGGATAAGCCAAAAAGTAATGCCAGCAATTAGTAAAGATGAAATATTTAAAGTATGATGAGAAGAAAAACTTAGAAAGAGCAAGGTGCACAGAAAAGTATGGTTTTGGTTTGCAGTGCAGATGTTTAGGATTTACAATCAATATGGTTTGCTTTTTCATGCTATAAAATGCATATACAATTATGCCCAAGATGTGTGTAAATGTTTAAAAATTAAAACAAAACAGGTATTCTGGATGGTTTATGTTTGTTTCTGGAGGGAAAAAAAAAAGAGGGGGAAAAAAAAAAGTGCTATTTTACAATGATCCAAGCACTAACATGAAATTAACACAAAACAAATAAACCAGTGCAATAAAATAAAAAGCTTGAAACCAAGTTAACCAAGGTCATTAATGTCAGTTAAATGGCAAAGATCCATGCTAGCCAATGTTTAAATATCAACTAAATGGGAGAAGCCTGCCTTGCAATTACACTTCAAAGATTTATTTCCACTTCTTCTGTGGTTTATACTGTCTCTAGCAAACATGCATGTGTTTCCTTAAGTTTCTGAACTGTAAGTTTCTTTACATAACTTGTCATAACCACTCAAAAATTTCAAATCTCTTCCCCCTTTTTGCCATTTATTTTTCTAAACATTTAGGAGAATGCTAGCACTGATCTGCTAGTCCTACTCACCTCTTCCTATTGTAAATCTGTAACTAGTGAAACCATATGTTGAACTTCTCTATTCGAAAAAGACAAAGCTCTTGCCCATCTCTTCCCTCCAAAAATAACCTCAACAGCTTAAAATCTTGAAACACAAAAAGGCACAGCACACATTAGCACAAATTCATAGTGTTTTGCAGACCATAAAACAATGTACCTATTAGTCTGAAGGAAAAAAAAAACACACAAAACCAACTACAAAAAACAAACCCCAAACCAACCAAGCAGTCAAAACAAACAAACAAAACCAACAGCAAAAGTTATGAAGTTTTTTCATCCTCTGCCTCTGAGTGATACTGCCTGGATGGAATTTACAGAGAGCCACAGTCTAAAAATACAGAGGCTGGGAAGAGCAAAGCAGCTCCATGAATTATACTCAGCTCTTAGAACCCTTCAAATTTTCATAGGAAAGCTGACTGCCAAAGCATCCATCAATAGAACTGTTCCTTCTCCTGTCCTGGGAAAAAAAATAACAATTTGAGGAGATCAAGTAAAACATATCAGCCACAGAAAGGCAAAGCCAAGTACTGGCCACTGCACAATGTCCACATAAAATATCCCAGAGAAATACCAGCACTACAAGTGCACATAGAATATACACAGTGGAAACATCTGTGGGGTTTTCAAATTAATTTTTCATTCAAAATTCTCCATTTTTTTTTTCAACCAATAGGAGAAGAGGCAGATGCAGCTGATAGGTATTTTGTGCTAACAGCAGCAGGGGAAGCCCAGCAGCCTATGTGCCTATGTCACAAAGCTGCTCATTAACCTCAGATACGTTCTGATTTATCCTAAATCTCAAAAGAATATTAAAAAGGTAGGTCTGGGATGTATGGGTCTGTCTCCATTCCCTGCCTCTACTTCAGTGTCCTAAGCAATTTTGCCTTATGTGCCTTATACACGTAAGGGTGTGTCAGAGCTCTCCACCAGGATTAAAGCACAGCATGGGGGGGTCTGTCTTTTGACTGAAACAGAACAGTGCCTACTATACCTTTCTTTCAAGGGGTCAATAGAAAGAAAGGGATTTTACTAGCAGTCCTGGCCTTTTCACCTTTCTGTAGTCACAAACAAGTTCAACAGCCAAGTTACTTATGCTGCCAGTGGAACTACAGCTTTCGTTTATGACCGTGTAAGCAATTCCCTTTCCTTTACCTGTTGATTCTTGGGGAGTGGAGTTTTTGGGGGTTGGAGGGTGGCTCATCCAAACAGTTACCTTTTAAAAGAGGGTATTATGTAATTTGATGTTATTGACTCTTTTCCTGAAATGGAAAGGTTCAAATTTGTCCAACATAAAGAAGCAACCCAATTTAAGAAAAATGTCCTCAGACCCTTGCTTGATTTGCCTGCAGAGACACACCACTACACCACTGCATAAGAAGGGATGTTCCTACAATCCCTGCATCAAGGTGAGAAAGATCCTTTGAGCAGCACTGTGCTTGCAAATGTCAAAGTAGAGATTCCTGATACGCTTAAAAGACACTACATAATTCTTCAGCTCACATTGGCTCTTCAGCCCCTGAAAGGAAACTTTGGTCAGATAAATGTAAACCATATGCACCAAAATGTATCTTTCAAGGTATAATTTCTCTCAGCCTATCAGCAAGAAAAGCACTTTATGTAAATCATACTCCTTTCTAAGGAACCGTATCACAATCAGTGCAAACAAGTCAGTTACTTAAGTCAGTCCCTATTTTGTCTTCCTTACAATAATGCTGTGTCAAAAGTACCAGGTCTTCACAGGAACCACCATCTCAACAAGCTCATACAGAGAAGAACATGCCTGTGTTTCAGTGAATAATTGGAATGTCTTTCCTAAAGGAATTACTAATATTGGCAATAAAAGACCTTTCTACAAATAGACACAAAAGAACTTTCTTGTAAAACCACCACCAGTTCCAGACAATCAGGATCCTGATTCTCTTGACATCAAAGCAATCTGCTCAAAATCCCATCCTTTAGGTCACATGTAGTAGAAATCATCTGAAAGAGATCTGGAAGAGCAATTTCTCCGGCATCCGTGTGAACACCTTGAAGATAAGGACCACATAGTAGGGCAGAAAACAGGCAGATCCACCAACAATGCAGGATTGTCACAAGGCAATAAGACATCAGAAGATGTGTGGACAGAGATGTTCTTTTCCAGGATGGCTCTTCCCTGAAAACATACAATAGCCTAGCTTTATTGCTTAGATATCAGGGATGAGCTTAATAATTTCAAGCTTTTCTGGGAAAGAACAGTTTTGCAGGATTTTTGAAGCAGTATTACCACCTTTGAAGAGATCAAAGGGAGTAAGTATGTATGGTAGGGAGATATTAATAGCCTTCTTTCAGTTGCCATTAAGAACGAGGGAGAAGACACAAATGCAGCTGAACTCAAGAGCCCAAATAGTCCCCAGCCCTCTCCAGAAAGAAACAGCATTATCTCTTAAAAAAATGGAAAATGCATTTTGTGCAATGCCAGCTGGATCCAGACTGTCAGAAATTTGGGAGAATGTAAATGAAACACACACACACAAATTTAGCTTAGGTGTGTCCTGACTGGAAATACGAATATGCAAATGCAATTCTCTGACAATTAGCAGCCTGCTCTCAGGTTGAGAAAGAGAAAGGAGTCGCTAGTCACCAAGTGTCCATAGTAACCAGCATCAAGCACTATGAATACATGAAAGCATTGGTACTGGGTAGTGAGTAGGACAACGAAACTTTAAAATGCTTAGAAATTGAAACAAGGTTTTCAATGCAGGTATTAAATCAGAAATAGCAAACTCCTCCATCTCATTCTCCAATTTATATAAAAAGCCTCCTTCAACTACTTCATCTCATTTTCAGCACCTGTCTAAAATTAAACACTCAAGATTCCAGAACAGTCTAGAGATGTGCTTAGGTTTCAATGAAGCAGTAAATGAAATCAAAGTAAGCCAAAAAACAAACCCAAAGAACCAAACAAAAAAACCCCAACCCAACCAACCAAAACCACCCCCACATAAACAACAGAAAAACACAAACACACACTCCAAAAAAACCCCAACCAGAAAAAACGTCCACCAAACCCAAACCAAATTCTATTGTCTGAGGGATTTATTCCCAACAATTAATTTGTTGTTATGTTTTTTATACAAATAATTTCCTTTCCGTGTATTTGGTCAGTAATAGCTTTGAAGCCTCAGAGGTGAGGCCCTCAGGGAGAGCTTGGTGGCAGGAGGGGATGCAAGAGAAGGCAGATCCAGAGCAGCCACTCAACTCTCTCTGCACCAGCAGAGCAGGTGCAAATGCATTAGGACATCCATTGCTGGGGGACTACAACGCTGGGGGCTGGCATGAGACATCCAAGCCAGCAAGGAAGGGTCAGCATGAGGCTGGCAAGTCTTGGAAGCAAGAGAGCTGCTGGCACAGCCTCCAGTCTGAGCAAGGACGCAGTATCTGAAGGGGGCCTACAAAAAAGCTGGGGAGGGACTTTTTAGGCTATCAGGTAGTGACACGACTGGGGGGAATGGAGCAAAGCTGGAGGTGGGGAGAGTGAGACAGGATGTGAGGAGGGGGCTCTTCACCATGGGAGTTGTGAGAGCCGGGAATGGATTGCCCAGGCAGGTGATGGAGGGATTTAAGGCCAGGCTGGACGAGGCTCTGGGCAGCCTGGTCTAGGGTAGGGTGTCCCTGCCCATGGCAAGGGGGTTGGAACTAGATGATCCTTCTGGTCCCTTCCAACTCTGACTGATTCTATGATTCTATGAATGGTTACAAGTACAGTCCTTTCTTGAAAGCAGTCTGAAAAACTAGGTTAGCCCAGAAAGTAAATTCCATTTGTCCTGGTTGTCATCAGTAAAATATACCTATTCACTTCCTTTCAAGCATATAATCTAGTATTCAGTCTAAACCAGAATCTTAAAGACTTCTCTTATCAGCTCTTAGCCTTACTTCAGTAAGCAGAAAACACACCACTTTGAGCTGAAATTAGGGAACTGAGGGTTGGGGTTTTTTTTATTTTCTTTTTTTCCAGAAGAACAGGTATGGATAATACAGGAGGTCAATGCAACAACAGATGCAGAGACAATCTAAACACTTTGCAGGCACAACAGTATGTACCACGAGCACTTGAAAAAAAACACACAGCATGACGCCTGGGGAGGAGGATAAGGGACTTGGATGACTATTACAGTCTACATTTGATACTTCACAGTATCGCAGTCTCACAGTATCATCAGGGTTGGAAGAGACCTCACAGATCATCAAGTCCAACCCTTCACCACAGAGCTCAAGGCTAGACCATGGCACCAAGTGCCACGTCCAACCTTGCCTTGGACAGCCCCAGGGACGGCGACTCCACCACCTCCCTGGGCAGCCCATTCCAGTAGCCAATGACTCTCTCAGGGAAGAACTTTCTCCTCACCTCAAGCCTAAATTTCCCCTGGTGTAGCTTGAGGCTGTGTCCTCTTGTTCTGGTGCTGGCCGCCTGAGAGAAGAGAGCAACCTCCTCCTGGCCACAACCACCCCTCAGGTAGTTGTAGACAGCAATAAGGTCTGCCCTGAGCCTCCTCTTCTCCAGGCTAAACAATCCCAGCTCCCTCAGCCTCTCCTCGTAGGGCCTGTGCACTTCAGTGGCTAGAGGATCCTGTTTATTAAATAAGCTACATTTCTCTGAATAGATCAATTGAAAATATTCTACTATTATTAAATTTGCTCATTTCACTGGAAATATGGTATATGAAATTTGAGGAAAAGGTTGATATCTTCATGAACAGTGAAAAAAAAGAAAGCTGGTCCTAATGTACAATATTTTTTCTATTACATCCATTTCCTTACAAAGTTTCCAGGATGGGTCACAGTTACTTATTCAGGACTATGAAACCAACAATGGCTCAGCTTGCACTGAAATCTGTTTTATTCCCCACAATTCCTACAAGATTCTCATATCAGCATAAACCTTTAGAAGTGAAAATACCCTCAGTCTCAGATACCTCTATGATTTGACAAGATCATACCACACATGAAACACAAAAAGGGTTCACGTAGTTAAAAAAGCAAGGCAATAATTAATAGCACGTTATACTGGCCCTCAACAGGAGATGTAAATTCTTTAACATTTCAACACTGCTCACACATCCAAACAAATTCTTACAAACCATAAAGCATCTAAAGTTTACTTCACCATTTTTACACTTTGCAAGGTTTTGGGAGGAGTCAGCATGTTGCCTACATGCAACTGAACCCAAGAGTTTCACTTGTCAGTGTGCCTGGGTATAAAAATCAAGACTGGATGCGCAGGTAATTAAAATGTATGCAAATAAAACAAAGCAGCACATCAAGTCTTCAATAAGCTGCTCTTCAAAGCAAAAATCACTTGAAAGGCTTGATCATTTCTGTGACAGGAGGAAACATGGCACAAGCTATCTCATGACTTCATGAGGGTTTACCACAAGGACAAGGCACAGAACCCTCTCAGCAAGGGTGCTGGAGAACCAATACAAACTCCAGCACTAAGGAGGAGACTTGCCTTACCCTGGGCTTGCAGACAGCTGCAGAGGACCAGACAGGGAGAGAAAAGCCACTGGAATTAGACAGAAGAGTGCAAATTGTAGTTCCACTACTGAACTTCTCAAGTTTCAGCAGCCACTCCTGGAGAACTTCATTGTCTTTTTCATCTCAAAACCCTCTAATTGACTACCTTGACTCCAACCTTAATCTTTGAGCAATTGCACTGACTCCAACACTCACTGAGCCATAATTCCTTTTAGACGAAAACCAATAAGCACCTTGTCAGCTCATCCAAATTATAACTGCACAGGAAGAAGGTCAAATGGTTGTTTTGAAAAAAGCAACACAAAACCAAACAGATAAGACAAGTTTGAGCACTAGAAGACTGCAAGGCAGCTACCACTAAACCATTTCAGCTAATGCATTTATAAGGTGACATTGCTGGTTTTACTCAAATTCCATGGTAATGATAACAGATGTTATAGAATTAACTAACAAAACGGCTGATTCTGCTCCTTAAGTGTTCCCTGGTTTGGAACATCTCATTTAGTACTTGATACTTGTTGTTTCTTTCAAAGCACAGACTGTGAAAATTCACTTTCTACTCTTGTACTCATTTAATGTGGACTGAAACCCATGCAAGATTCTTTATAGCTGTACATCACCAAGAAAACCTCCAGTATGAGAAAATAAAGTCAAACCCCCAGCTATCATAAACTGACTTACTCATGTGAACTAAGCAACTACTGACATATGAGTTAATATGAGCATACCAAACTTTATTTAGGAAAGAGAAATGGGCTATTATAATTGTATTTGATTCCCATTCACTTACCAGATCCACTCTGGAAAATTAAATAAACCATGCCAAAAGACATTATTTCCCTTCAGTGTATCAGAAGTACTCTACGGAAGCAGTGTAAAGAGAAATAGCTATTGTTCTTATTCTATTTCCAATCCCCTCATGCTCCTTACTGTTATGAGGATCAAATTCAAATACACCAAGCAGCTATTCTGAATGCTTGCAGCCCTAGTGAAACAGAATACGAGCACACTGCAGCTACATCCTAACTTGTCTGACTGCCATCCACCCGTCATTTGGATGGGTAATTTCTCCCCTTGGGACCATATGCAGTGCTTAAAGCTGAGTCATTTTACCGTATGGCATTATACTATAAAAGCAACACAGCTTTGCTGGAATCTGACCTCAGAGGGCAAAGGCTTCTACACACTTTGCACAGTAGTTGCTAGACATGCTAAAGAGACAAAAAACAACTAAACCAAAGATTTAAAATATTAGTGTAAGTCACTTCTTTCACATTGTAATTTTCCTATCAACAGTACACCATTAAGAAGCAGAGCTGTGAACATGATTCTTGTTATTACCTACATCAAACTGCATACAAGAAAATTAAAAAATACAGAATGCACAAAATAATTCCATTGCACTGTATTATAGATCTACAGCCAAATTATAAACTCACTGAATATTACATCTAATGAACTACACAGATATATTTTTTACTTTTGTTTCATAATTTGCACTTTCCAAAGTGCCATAATTTACACTCTAGTCAACTGTGGGTTTTTTGCTTTTCCAACACTTTCTATGAACAGCTTGGAGAAGACTGGACATCAAAGTCTTCTAATAAATGGCTGATGGATGCAGGACCAGCACATTAGAAATGTTTACTAATACTCTCCCCCTTTGTTTTATTGCAGCTACCTACTTCCTACTTCAGCTTTTTATTAAGTAGTGGAAAAGTAATTCTTTTGTATTCTGCAGGAAGAATCACTCTTTCTTTAGCTCTGTCTCTCAAGTAGAATATAATAAAAGCACGACTAAAAACGAAAAAATAGCACAGAAGCAGAGAGGTGCCTCTTCACCCTTAGTCTTGATGTTTTCTGTTGCAAATAGTAACATTGTTCAAGAACAACAGAGACAAAATATATTAGGAATGACCCTAAAACCTTTACAGATGCTCTTAATTCTCCTGATGTGCACTTGCCAATCTGCGTAAGAAGTACAGTTGTAGTTTACAATCACATCAGACATCACAGGCAACAGTGGTTTGCTAAGATAATTACTCTAAGAGGCTGTGTATCCTTCTGACCTCTTCTTTCATAAGTTTTACTCCGCACATGAGAAAGGGAAGAGAGGAACAGTATAATGTACTTGTTAATGTAGATGAACCTCTGCTGCATTTCCATGTTCCAGACAACAGGTGCTTAGAAGGGGTCCAGCCACAAATTGAGTATGTACACGTAGTGCAACTCACTGGCCTTGACCACAAGTATTAAAATATTCATATTTCCTTTTAATGTCACTTGCATACAAACAGCTTTTCCTTCTTTGAAACATTAACCTTTGCTCTCCCAGGTGATACCAACTGGTTGCAGAATTAGTACTGCCTTTCCATACAGAACCACCACTGAGCTGAGAAGGGAAGCACCTGTCAAGCATTGACTTCTGTCTCTTCTGAGCTTAGCTGCTTACTAATTACAGCCTACCCACTCCACTAGGAGATGGGCCAAAACAGGGTGGGGGGTTAAGTGTAAATAAGCTGCACTATTCCCCCGGACTTCATGCCTAGGTTAGCCACTCCCTCCCTCTCTCTCTCCACAGTCCCCCTGCCATGTGCATTCACCATCAGGGCTCTTTGCTAGAGAATGTTCTATTTCAAAATGCAAGACTCCGTAAGGCTTCCTTTGTGGCACACTGAGGAACATGAACAGTAAGTTGAGGATTCATATAGCTTTACTGCAGAGCTTTATCAGATAAAACACATTAAAATGAAACAAGAAACCTTTTACTACAGTCAGTCTAAAGTGTCTTCATTACGAAGATATTTAGATTAGGTATTTTTTCTTTTTAACACAGACCAGAGAACTATATTCCTGCAGCCTAGAACATTTAAAGCTCAGAATGATGCTTGCAAATTAGGGAGAGGGAAGAAAACACTTAACCAAACCAACACTCTCCCACTCTGCAAAGAACCAAACTCATCCTCCAAACCCACCCTCTCTGGGGCGCTTACAGGGCACCATCAACTCCGTAATGAACAGTAACATTTTGAAAGACAGCTGTCCACTATGCCATTGCATCTGTATTAATCCAGACAACTATGGCTGGAAAATCCTTAATAAGCAAATTCTGTCCAAAAAGCAGCTGAAGCTTAATTCTGGCTGTGACATAGCAACCCTACGGAGTCAAAAAGTGAAAGGAAATGTCTCCTCTGCTGCTTTCACCACCGGTACCCATGGAAAGGGATACAAGGAGCATTACTTCTGCATTTTGCTTTTTCTCAAGCATAATTGTCACAGTGATAGATGCATCAGAAACACACATAAACCAATTTCACCATTGAGAGCATAATATTCTCCCAAAGCCATGCAGCAAGCCAGTTACTATGCTGGAAGCAGAATTCAGGTTGGTAGGACCATTACACAGATCTCTGTTACTATAAAAGCCTGCAAATAAAAGTAGACTAAAATAAACAGCAAGTCAGATGTTTCATCTGGGGATGGTACCTCATTAAAGGCTATATATGCCAACTCCAATTCAATTTGAAGTAACCTTATGAGGGAAGACATCTCCTCCCTCAACCAGATTTAGATCCACTTGATCATTTTAATTATACCACATTGCTCTTTTCAAAAGAGTCCTGTGAGCCTTTATAGGCTGCTGTGGTCCCCTTTGAAATTAACAAATTAGGCTTGGTAATTAGAGAGTCAAAATGATGTGCTACATTGTTTGGGGGTGACGAGGGATTTAAGAGTGTTTCATTTTAAGCCATTTTCAAGGTTTGAAGGGAAAATACTATCACTAATCATGTGTGTTCCCATTTTCCACCTACACTGATTAGTGTCTACACATTGCATTGAGATAAATTTATTTGCATCTTAATTAAGAACATTTCAAGGTAGATTCCTCAAAGTTCTGTTTGATTTAAATGATGCTGCAAATATTTTTTAAATGCTATTTACAAAAAAAACCCCAACCCCCAAAAAAAAAAACCCCAAGACATTCCACAACCCTTAACATCTACAGTATAATAGTAAATAATAATTTATCCCAGAAATAATAAATTATTATTACTTTTCTCTCCTTAACAGACCTGCTGTCAAATCTTAGCATGGCACTGAAGCCTGATACATCAATTCAAGAATACAGCTGCGTCACCCTTCCTCCTGAGAAGGGGCTTGTGCATTTGCTCACTGTCAAACAGAAACTTTGGTAATTTATGTTTCAGTTTCCATTGCTTCAGATTACGCTGCAAGCCTTCATTCGATTATTATTATCAACCACACTGCCTCTCCAGAAAGACTGCTGTGATTTATCACTTTGGCGACTGATCAGTTTCACCAGACAACATAAACATCAGATCTGAGCAGAGTGTGCCAAAATTTGGAAAGATTGCCCTGAGAGGTCATAAGAAAACATTAACAGTATTGCTTCTTTTATGTCACACTCTCAATCCTCTTTACATACACAGCTCACAGGTAGGTAATTCCTTCTGTACGGCATACAGGGTAAAACGTTTGGCAACTTAGTCACTGACCAAGGCACAAAACCCCCCAGAATTAAAGAAGCCCTGGTATCTCCTGCAGCAAGCATGGTACAATGTTTTCATATCATGCAATTTTTCACTTACAGCACATCTAGAATGAAAACTCCAATGCTGATTCCAGTTTTCAATATATTTGTTTTTCAGCAAAGCCACCGACTTTCTGACAGTGCTCAGAACAAACACAACATAGCAGATTTCTCACAACATTTACAGAACCTAAAGCATGAGGTATTTTAATTCTATTCAAAGTTTTAAAACCCAGAGTTTATAGACCTTCTTTCTCTGAAGTACTCTTCTAAGCTGGCATTGTGTAACAGTAGGTGAAAATGTCAGAGAGGAGGAGGGAACTTCGTTCCCATATATAGGATCAAAGAATATAAAATATAGGAGACAATAAAAAGAAAGCAAGCAAGAAAAAGGGGTATAAAAAGGGTATGATGAATGGCATATACATCCTTGTGATAATTCCTTTCCTGCTTTATTGCTCAGTAATGATCATACAATACTGTACTTCATTGATCACTGCTTGAAATCTAAGCTTCATTTCCTTCACATACGTTAAAACACCTTTGACTTGAATTCACTTCATGTAACTTTTCAGTACTTTCTTTTTAGTGTAAAGGGAAACCGAATATAAATACTGAATGAAGGGTGGAGGGGGGGAGGAGGGAGGGAAAATCATTCCATATTATTGTTCTCTAACATCTATAGAGCTAGGAGATGTCTTTGAGGTTCAAACGTGTCTGCAGCAAAGCAGGGCACCACATCAAGGCACTCTATATATTAAGTGCATGTCTTGGGCTAGTGATTGAAAACCCACTTTGACCACGACCTGCAAAGACTGAATGCAGATTTCCTTGTAGCCAAATCATTCACTGTCTGGACAGGAAAGACAGATCCTCCTGTATGATCCTACAAGCAATTAGATCTCAGGGGCAGGCCAGTGACTGAGCCAGTCCCACCAGCTGCTTCACAATCTCTTCTCTCACGGGGCTCACAGCAGGATGAAGTCTTCCGGTACCATGTACATGACAGGTTTGTGCAGGCACTTACTACCTAATGCTTTTTGACTCCGTGCACTTTTTCAGATGCCAAATGAACAAATAAAGCTGCTGGCAACTCCTTTTTACACAGATAAAATCCAGATGGAAGGCCATGATTTATGAGCCGTTCCTTGCTGCATATACTTCCCTTTTAATCAGCTGCTAATGGTCACTGAGGTGCTTCCCTGGGACAGCCCCATCTCCTGCTCGTTGTGGAGCACAATGACTCCTAACACGTGGAGGCATATAATGAATCAGCACATCACTAACAGCTAATATTCTTTTGGCACTTTAATCACTCATCGTGATGAGTTTTTCTCCCACAAAAAAAAAAAAAAAAAAACCAAAACATTTTGGGGAAAAAAATATTAAAATACACCAACAACCACACAAACCCAAACCACCACCACCACACACAAAAACCCCACCAAAGCGAAAAAGCCAATATATTTTGCTCATATTGCATTTTCAGCATTCTGATTTACTTGATGAAGCAAAGTGCAACTACCTACAATTTTGGAATTTATATCTATGAAGGGACAGATGGCACTTAAACCTGAAGTCACTAAAAATCCTGAGTTTCTATTCAGGACAAAAGGCACAGTAAGCAAAGACTGTGAAAAACAAACAAATAAATTATGGCTTTCAAGACACCACATGAAGAACACCTAATTAAGCAAAGTCACAAATACTAAGAGGTTATGGTCCTGTGATTAAGGCATCTGACCTGGATGCAGAATATCTGGATGCAATTCCATCTCCTTTTCTCACTTCCTCCATGACCTTGGGCAAATCAATTAATCTTTCTGTGCCATAGATACTCAGCAGGGATAGTAATAATACAACTTCCTGCCTCCCAGGACTGTTGTGAGAAGAAATTCACTGATGTTTGTGAGGTCAGCTCCCTCCCTCTTGGGTCATATAGATGAAGTTTATTTTGTTTATATCATCAGAATACTAACAGCAGCAACTCAACACTGTCTAATTCTGAACAGCAAGGCAACTATTTCTACACCTTGTTTTATGCACTGATCTTGAAACTCTGAAGAATTCTGAACTGTCTATGTGACTGGGTACACTAATGGTATATAATGGACTTACATCTTATGACCACTAACCACAGAAGAAGTTGAAAGTCACTAATTCCTAAGCTTTATCACATATAAATGTGCTTTACTAGAAAAGTAGGTTTGAGGGATCTGAGAGAAATCTGTATTTCATAAACCATTTAATTACATAGACAGATATTTCAAGAAAATGAAAAAAATCAAGCAAAAAACCACAGAACTGGAAGACATACCAGAAGAAAAGTACAGAACAGAAGTAGATTTAATATGCAAACCTTTTTTCCTACACTAATAGAAAGACAAGGGAAGTATCCAATAACTTCTGTGTTTCTGTATTAACTGTGAAGTGAGCAACAGAAACAAACAAACATTTTTTTCCGAATGGTGCCATAGTCAATGTCAACTAAGCAAAGAACATAGGAAAGTGATTTGCACTTAGGAATAGAAGGCAGGAACAACTGTGTCATGAGGAGCTTACAGATCCAGAACCTCATTAAAAAACATATAAACACATAGGCCATGTGAAAGGAAAAGGGGGCACATAACAGGTAACTCTTTGATATAACTACTGTTAAAAAGCCTGCCCAAGATTTGCTTACATTTTTAACACTGCTGTACAATACAGACCAGTACATGGCTAGAAAAACGCCCTAAAACTCTCCTTCTATAAAGAGCATCAATTGTGTTCTGTTATATTCATAATGCTGGTTCAGTACTTGTGGGCACAGACACAATGCATGACACGACTCAGTTCCAGACTGTCTTGTGCCTTATATATGACTAAATGATTTTTAGAGATTTATTATTTTTGTTTGGAAGGAAAAAGACAAACACTGTATTTTGTAGGCTTCAAAGTGCACTATGAAATATATTATAAAATACAAGAACAAAATAACTAGACAAGATAAATAAGTAGTCTGTCTAGTCAAAACATTGCTTGATTTTTTTTTTTTCCTTTACTGCATAGATTGAAGAAAAAAAGGTTTTAATTTTGAACAGACTGGACAGGTGAGTACTAAAGCAACTCTTGAGTAAAAGAAGAGAAGAAAGAAATGAGGGTGCCTTAAGGTCAGCTTTGCATTTCTATTTTCAAGCCAGTTTGGCCAGTTAGCAGAATTTTTAAAAAGTTTGTTTCATACTCCTTCACCTGCCAAAGCACTCAAGAGATCCAGAAATTAGGCATGAGTCAACTTAGCAGTGCTACAGAAAATGCCTAAGTTCAGGATCTGAAGTACCACCTTACTGCTCTCCAAAATTTACCCTATGTGAAATACCTATGCGGGTGACTGGAGGCACAGATGCAGCTGTACAGAATCCCACTGCCCAACTCTTCTAGCAATAGGAAGCTGCACTAAGCTTATATTTTTATGTTAACTTTCATTGTCCAGGAACAAAAATTCATGAGTACTAAAGCTGTTTATTGTACTACAGGGTTTACTGTCAGTGGCAGAGGTCCCTAACAGTTGTATTTTCAGTTTAAGTTTAAAATATTTGAAGTCAGACACGTAAGATGCACTAAGAATGAAATTAGAATGTTTTAAGAATTTGGGACTAATTTTACTAAAGCTTCTGAGTTCTTCTAAGCTCTCAGCCACAAGATTAGCCACTCATCAAGAAATATTCCCAAGTATTTTCTTGCCCATCCATGGCTGCAAACAAGAATAGGAGATGAGGGGGGAATAAAAGGAATTTAAAGCTGCTGAAAACTAATGTCTACCACATGAGGCACAAAATAAGCATGCCGTTGTATATTTGATGAAAAAATAACTGTTATGAAATATTCATTTGAAAAGTGATTAAGCTTTGCAATTGAAAAGCTCACCCTTCACAACACGAAATAATCATGCAGCTTGGGAATGAACACATCCTGTGTCCTCTGGTGCTCATTATAATTTATGCAACATCTCTACCCCAATACTTTGGTTGCTTAGATATTTCCCTCCTCTTTTTTTCCCCTCTATTTTTTTTTTTCCTATTTGAAATGAAAAGATCACTAGGCTTACTTCTTACAAGCATTCTTCAACCCAAAGAATCAGATTTACCATCCCCATACATTCCCAGCCACAGAACATTAACGGTGTCTCTGAATTACCTGCTGAGGAGAGCAGGAGACTCTCCAGGCCCCAGTGCAGAATCCCACCTCCCTGCAGCAGGAAGAAGCTTCTTTCTTCAAAGCTATTAAAAAATTTACTCACCAGCACAACATGCCATGTCTCTCCTAAGGGTTAAAATGAACGACCTTTCATACAGAACAGGCAACCTATTCCCTAAACTATGAGTGATTAATCCACTGAGCAAAAGAAATGTTTTACAATCCCATCTATTTTAGCCAAATTTCTTCAGGGATATTTAATTTTACACAGGAAAGCCGTACTTTGTACACAGTATACATGCAGGCGCATCATTTATTTACAAATCCCAGGCACAGAAATCATGAGTTTGAAATTTTTCTTACAATGAATTTCGTAATTAGTCCTTCTGCAGTCAAAGCACATGCAGAGATCAGGGATTATTCATTAGAGAAAGGAATTAGCAGGATTTTAGGCTTCAATGGCCTGTACAGACTATTAGCTTGCATTTGGCTATTAGGCGGGTAAGCAGAGTGGTCTCTAAAGCATCAGCAACAGACAACATTAAATTCTCAAAATGAGACTTAACACCTGCTTTCCTAATCTTGAAGGCAAGGAGAGAAAAAGCTGGTTTAGCGGTGGCACAGCACCCCTTACAGCTCCACAAGGTCCTGGAGTCAGGCCATGAACACCCTGACAACTCTCAACCAGGGAAGCCAGAGCTTCTAGGATGAATGAATAGGCATGTGGTCAAGATCACGGCAACACCAGGAACCCAGCATCAGTGTCCTCTAGATCATCAAACAACATTCTCAAGATCTTCACGACAGTATACAGGCTCTGCAATTGCTTCTCTCTTATAAAGGGGGCTTTGAAAATTAAACAAAAGGATAACACATGGGGGTGGCTTATTTAAGGACTATCAGCTGGTCTCCTTCCATCGTTTCCAAGATCTGGACTTCAGAGATGAGAGAAAATCAGGGATTGCAAATGGCTGATGGAGAGACAGCCCAACCTGCCCATATTTATTCTACATGCCATCGACACCCTCCACCTTCTGATAACACAACCCATCTTGTGACAACACCAGCCTGTGCTTTCCTTTTAACAAAAAAATTTCTTCAAAGCAGATGGGAAAATGAGAAAAGTCTGAGAAAGTTCTTTATTTTATTCAAGTTAATGCAGTTGAAGGTGAAGGACAGAAAAATGCCTTTATCAAAAATACAATGCAAGACCCTCATCAGGATCACTCTGGCTACAGCTTGCTCACAGATGTGAGAAAATTGAGAAATTTTAACTTTTCTCCCCACTCCTTTGCAATTCCAAGACACACAGAAATAACTGCATTAAATAGAGCTTCTAAGAATGGAAGTACTGACAAATAAGCAGCATGAACCCAATCAGTGAAACATCTCACAGCTTAGGAAAACATTTCATCCTCACCTGGATCAGCAGAGTATTTCAACCAGAATAAAAAGCACTACCAAAAGCATGACCCTAATTCACAACTGCTGCTATTTTGTATCTGGTGAAGTTCAAATGACACAGATGTAAAACAGGAGTAACTGTGATAAATCAGTCCCAGTGCAAATTCAGGAGAACTCCTCCATGCACACGTACAAATAAAAACATTAAGACAAACCATTACAGGAAGACACACACAATTACATGTAATTGTAAATGCACATTCTGCTAGATCCCCATGTCTAACAGAGCTACACTTTGTCCCTAGACTGTTTAAACATCGTTACTATGGTATACACCAGTTTTGGAAAGGAAAAAAGAGTACAGATTACTGCAATTTAGGAAAGATGAAAACCAAGTAAACAAAACAGAGTAATTAAGCAGAAGTTCAACAGATCCATGTTGTCCACATTAATTTCTTAAAGTAGTAATCTGATTGTATACTTCACATGAAAGGATTCAGAGGAAGCGGGAAAAGGAAAGCCTTTCTGGATACTGATCAAACTTGCACAGAAAAAAAATAGTTTACAAAACTTTTTTGGAAGAGAGAAAATTTTAGGAGGAGCATGTTGAGATATAGAGAAATGGAAAGAACTGCTAGATTTGTTACTCAATTAGGACAGTGAAATGCCTTCTAAAACAAACTTAGGATTTGTTAACTGGCACCGAGTTTAGACTTACGGCATTTCAAGGCATTTCTATGACTCATTTCAAGCCACAGAACCATAGAATGTATCTGGTTGGAAGATATCTCAAAGATCATCCAGTCTAACCTCCAACCCAGCATTGAGGGTTCAACACTAAACCATGTCCCTAAGTGCCACATCCATACACCACTTGCACATCCCCAGGGATGGTGACTCCACTACCGCCCTGGACAGACTACTGCGATGTTTGATAACCCTTTCAGTGAAGAAGTATATCCTAATGTCCAGCCTAAACCTCCCCTGGTGCAGCTTGTAACCATTTCCTCTAGTCCTGTTGTTTTGAACACTGATTTTTTTCCCCTCCTCTTTCACTTCAAAACTGGGAGCAAAGCAGCTGCTGGGGAGAATAAGTGGCTCACAGCACTCCATTGCTTGTCAGTGCAGTTCAAACCATGACCCAAAACTCCTCTGCTAACTTCAACCTTGGACCCTACTTGAAGGATGAGTACCAATTTTGTGACATTTTTCTTGACAGACACAAAAGGATTTCAGGTGATACCAAGAAGCTCACTTCTACTTGAGAACTGATCAGACTATTTGACTCAATTATTTAAGAGGTAACATTTTCTCATTATAGAAAAATCTCTGAACATCCCTTTTCAGATCACAACCAAATCATTAGGGCCTGCCACAAAGCCTATTAAAGTCAATGGAAGTCATTCAGAGACTTCAAAGGACTTTGGATCTAGACCTTATGTAAAACATCCAGATGCAGCCCAGCAGCATCTCATATTGAAGGCAAAAGCTCTGCTTGCCAGAACCAGCAGCGTAGCTCTGCAGGAACAGACATGAGTCGGGGAGCTTGGTGCTGAGCTCCCAACACCCACGCCATAGGGTTATCTTTCAGGCTAGCCCAGAGTCCATGTAACCACTAGCAGTTTGAGTGCATTAGGCAGGCTCCTGGGGCACATTTTTCAGTTTTGTTTCATCCAAAAGGAATCCAGCTTGCTCCTTCCCTAACAGTAACAGGACTCAACTGGACAGTCACTTCAAAAGCCTTGTCCCAGTGCAAACTGGAAGAACAGTCCCACTCCAGCATTAAACAGCTTGAGTGGCTACTGAAAGAGAAAGGTCAAGTTTCCGTAAAGTGAGGTCCTAAGAAGAATTGAGCAGACACCCAGAAAAACTGAGGACTTCAGTGTCTGTGGCACAGCAAGCACCCTCAGGAAGAGTTTGGTTGGCAAAGCCAGAACTACAGCTTTTGTTCAGTGGTAATTGCTCGTCAGTACTGTCATGGTAGGCCTGATAGTCCAAAGTAGGCTTATATATGTACTGGCTTGCCCGGGCATGTTTTTCTGCTCTCCCTCCTTCTGCTATGGGGACAAGCAACCATGGGAAAGAGGACAAAGAACCTGGAGGCACTGAGTCTAAGGACTCTGGCCTGCCCAGACTTGTTTACATCCTATGGTAAGCAAGGTACGCACACTTAGCTCCTGCCTGCCTTGTGCAAGGCCTATGGCTTTACCTAATATGGTCAAGCTTGGATAACTGCCATTCTGATTGGCTGTTCTGTGTCCAAAGGCCCATTAGTCTTGGGCTACATTGACAAAAGGAGATACGCAGGTAAATGCAACGTGCTCTGCCGTTGTATTCGTGCCTGCTGCTATTGCTCTCTACCTTTGGCAGTGATTCTGCCATTGTCTTTTGCAGCATTATGCTAAAGCTACAAGCTAGCTCTTCTGAATTGCCTGGAAATTGCCTGCCCAGAGTTTACCAGGAACAGGCTCTAAATGCCTCCACACAATTGGCCTGCATAGCCAGAGTGACAAAGTGCTAAGAGTGCACATCCTAAGACATCCTGCCTACACCTGAACATCTCCTGCCAAGACAGAAGTCCTGGAGATACACTGATCGTCCAGAGGAGCCAAGAGATAAGGTCAGAGATTGTCTGCCTCCCTTCCCCCGGTCTGTGAAGCCTGGGAAGAATCACAAGTCTCATCAGATGACAAGTAACAGAATTCCCTGGAAGTATTTGGATACTGTTTGTAGCTAGCTCCATGAGTCGGGAAATAATATTTTGTGAGTAAACAGTTAAAGCCTGTTGTAAGCAGAAAGGAGCTCCCTGAGTCCATCTAGAGGACAAGTGGTATTTGGCCGCAAGAACCTTCTCTGCCAGTTCAATTAATGTTTATATATTTTTGCAAGTTATTTCTAGATCTAGATCTTCCTCTGTAAAATGTTTCCATGACCGTATGGAGAACCAATTATTACTAAAAATAGTAGTAGGGGGTGGTGAGAGTTCTGAATATCAAAATTAATAAACAATATTAATTTTGGAAACATGTATCACATTAATTAATTACTCCTCCATTACAAGTACTCAGGGCTGATCCTGAACTTCACATGTAATAAAAAACCCACGGAATGCCACTGTCCAAAAAATTCTAATTTTGATACTTAATTTAAGCAAAGTTACTTTCTATGAGAAGCCAAGTCCAACTTTCAGAAGTTTCCACTGTGATAGCCAAAGATCAGTGACATCACTATGCTTTTTCAGGCTGCGATTTTCAGATGGTTGACTAAAATATCATGGAAGTTCTCATACTTTGAGCAAAACTTGAAATTCCTTTAACTTAAGCAAAACTTTATGCTTTAACTTAAATGCTTCAACTAAAATGCTTTAACTTAAGCAAAACCTGAAATTCCTATTCATTGTTAATTCATTTTTTTAAAAAAAGTAAAAAGTAAAAAATTAGTTCAGAAAGGAAACAAAATATTCCAGTGCTGTCTTTCCCAAAACTAGCTCCAAAGCAGTGGTAGTTTTACAGAATCAGAAATTTCAAAATTCCAGATGGGTTCTTCTTAATGTGTCATCACACAAACACCTGAATTTTTCAACATACTTCATAAGTATTTAATTTTAAGCTTGTGGTGGTTTGGTGTGTTACCTGCTCCCCCACTGTGAAGAAAATCACCCAGACTAGACTCAGCCAATCTGGAAATTAAAAAATGAAGCTATATTTACAGCTTAGCACAATATACAAGCAGACATTTATAATATATACAGCTATATACAGAAATATACAAGTTAAAAAGTAATACAGAAACACAACACCCTTCCCAGAAACCAGAGTCCCCAGGAGGGGGGCTCCTAACCACCTTTCCATTGCTTTCTACGTCTCTACCTTATCCCAGACTTTGCCTTACATTCAAGGTGAGTTTGGAGAATCAGGCAGGGGGGTTAGGAAGCAAACAAATTACTTGGCAAGTTAAGGAGAGAAGTGCATGCAGCCAGAGCCCAAGAGCAACTCTGCTATCTACATTTATGTTCTTGTTTTTATACATCTCAGCAAGCCTACGAGTGCAGTAAACATCACCATTGTTTCCTTTTCACAGCCTATAATTTAATTCCTCTCACTAAAATATCCCAGCTAGGCTCAAACTAGCACAAGTCTGCAAAGAGAATGTAAAAAGGTGAGGCATTACACGTATTCCACTGATCAGCCCTTCTCCAAGCTGAAATCACATTTGTTAAGGTTGACTAAAAGGAAATTTATGATAAACTAGAGTGTTTGCTGTTATTCAACACTGGTTTAAGTAAATTAACCCTAGAATAACTGTTAATTATTTTCATAAAATACATTATGTTGTTCTGTACTCTGAGCAATCACATCCTAATTTGGGGATACAGCTCTCTTCCGAGGTATAAAAGCAAACATAACATAAATAGGGACAAATTAACATTGTCTTTTCATTTGATAAGTGAATGAAATTAAAATACAATTTCATTATGGCAGTGCTACAGGAAGCGAACACAAAAACACCCACCAGAGCAAAATCGAAGTACACAGTTAACCTAGTTCTAAAAGGACACATGAAACCAAAAATGACAGTGTTATGTCACTATTATTAGCTTTAGAAACAAAGCTTTTAGGAGTAATTTCAGGTTTTAGTCTGTTACCGTAAATGATGGCATATGTAAAAAAAGCACATACAGAAATGTAGTTTGGAAAAGATTAAGAGATTATTTTAGAAGCAAATCAGTCCATAAATAAAGCACAAAAGGAACACAGCATCATTCAGGAATGGACATCTGTCACCCAAGCAGATACCACATCACACATTCGCAGCTTAGCTCTGCAAGTGGAAAAACAAGGCTTAAAACAACACATAGAGCCTTACATACATTGTACTTATTTTTAAATATCTGGTTACCATAAATATCCAGACACCATCAAGAAGTATAAATGCTACACACACAGAGGAAATGGCAAGGAATAAAATGAACAAAGAAGAGATGAGAAAGTCACATGGAGCTGGAAAAATTCAGCCCTATCCTTAGTAGTTCCAGTGCCACTTTTCTGTAGTGGGGGAGGGAATGAAGGAGGAAGAGAAGTCACATTCAATGTCATCTTGACAGCGACCTCTTATTCAAAAACTATTATTTTTCCATCTTGAATAAGAGAGAACCAAGTGCTCTTCATAATCACATAAATGACCTACCACTCTGTAAGTGCTCTCTCTTAGATCAACAAAGAGCTATTGGAAGCAGAAAGTATTGCACACTACTCCTCTGTCGTCTCTATCCAACTCGTCAGCACAGCTCAACTTTACTGCATGAGAAACCTTGAAAGGCCAAACGCTTTAAAATACACTTATCACACTATACTTCCTCCTCTTTTTCTGGGATTTTGTGGAGTTAAAATGATAAAGACATAAGGAAAAAGAAGTTAACAGAAAGACAGGAGAAGCACAATAGGAGTTAACTTTTCTTTTACTAAGGGAAGGAAATCGATAGCTTTAAACTAGCATTTAACAAGAGTGGGAGTAAAAATTTCAGTTGTCCTTAGGGGAAGACTGTTCCCTAATGCTGCTTTTCAGAAGACTCATGCAATTAACTAACTTAACATGCATGTTCTTATTGCAAGGAACTCTCTGCAAAATTACCAAACTCACTCTCTGAGGGGGATCACAAGAGCCTGTCCCCATAAGGTCAACAATAACACTAAGGATCTTCTTTTCCAAAAGAAGAACTAGTCAGGAGGTGTCGAGGAGTATGTCCCATTTGTTTGCTGGGATTTTTATTTCTTTTTTTCAGGGAAGGGTGAGGGGAGAAATGCCATTTGTTGACTTGTCTGTGGTTCTTTCCACATAATTAGACAGGCAAAGTACCCAGTGAAAAAATGGCAACTCTATCATGTGAAAGGAAGAAAAAAAAAAAGAGTGAAAAATACCCTCTCCTCTTTTGGACTACTGTACTGTTAAACACACAAAGAAAATACAAGAAATGCTTTGTTGTTATGTTGTTATGTTGAAATCCCATTGCAAATTAAATTATCTCAATAAGAAAGAAGGATCTGGTGCACTGGGTGACTCAACAAGGCAGACTTCAGGCTAAGTCACAGGGTGGAAATGAAGGGGGAAGCCCACATCCCACGTATCCTGTCCTTTTTACATGCTCTGCTTTGTTACTGCAGCTGTTCCGAAACACTCCACAACTTCCTGTTCCACCTGTGAGTAACAACATGGGGAAGTACACAGAGAAGGACAGGGACAAACAAACAAACCAACCAAAACATCAAAACCCAATCGTCTTACCTTTTTTCCTTTAGTCCCCCAAAGGCTTTATCACCAGTGCTCAATGCTTACCTTTACCAGTCAAGTCGGCCTGAAATACAGACTGTGCAAGAACTTCCATTCATCCATCCAGATCATCCAAAAACATGCAAAACAACGTTTCCAGTAGATGGATTTGATGTAAATCAAAGTCCTCTCAAAGAGAATGGCTGAACCGCAGCTGAGAAATAACATTTGCTGAAATGTTCAATGTTCAGAGAGGCAAAGCGCTCCTTGCAATAACTAAGAGCTGGGGGAATACAGAAGGACTATGGCAAGCACTGGGATGGCTCAGAACTCCTTAAAAACTAAACCCATAAATTCACCTCTACCACTACCATAAAACAAAGGGATTAAGTGTACATTATCAGTAGGAGGAACCAACATATCATAACGCTATCTTCTGTTTCTAACAGGAGATGGTATAATAAGTCACAAAGGAAAAGCAAACATGAGACAACCCTAAGAAAATCCTTGCATCTGACCTCTCCATATTCTCCTTCTGTCATCTTTTTTTTTTTTTTAAAGTTTCTATAAAATCCTTGCTGTATTGCTGACTGCAGAACATTTACTGGAGAATGCATAATTACATCTCTTTAACCCCTTGCTGTTGCAGTGTATATACTGTGCTTGGAAGTGTTTGTTGGTTTGGTTTTTTTTAAACATTTCCCTCTCTTTTCTCCCCCAAATAAATGAGGAGAATTTGCACAGGCTAGCAAGCCAAAAAAATTACCAAGATACAGCTAATGTGGTACTATAACCAAATATCTGAACCCATACAAATTAGACTCTCCAGATTATTTAATTACTAGCTACTTTACTGTATTCTTCTCTCCTATACTTCCTTTCAGATTGCTCAAGTCTCCACAGATAGTGGAGTCAGTGAAATTCACCAGCAAAGGAACATTTCAGACCTAGTAGCTTCTGTTCACATGACTTTTCACATGAAGCTTGAAGTATGTGAGTGCAACAAATCTTTTCACTTCCAACATGTCAATCCATACACTAAACGACCTTTGAGAACCTACACTGGACACAACAAGGAACTCCTGTGAGTTTTACTTTTCATCCACTGCCTAAACCAGTAAGGAATTCTTCAAATGAGTAATTTGAACTAGTATACTCTGAAACAATGCTTTCTCATGCAGCTATTCTGACAGACCTTAGCCACTGCTGATAACAGAACAACAATTTAAAAAAGGAAAAGTACTAGCTGTGGTGATTTCATGGACAGGAGCGCTGAACTAATAAGCATACGTGACCACAACAGCAGGCTGCTGGAAAAAATATGGGAAAACACAGATCCTGGTCTAAAAGACTTAATATAAACCCCAACTTTTCACAAGTGTCCTTTTTCTCTGTTCCCAGATAGTTAGAGGAATAGCTGGAGCCTAAAGGGTCCAAATATAGATATTATTTATATATGGAACAATAGTTTCTAAAAGGAATTTTTTTCCTCCCAAATCCTCAATGTCAAAGACTAGTAAGAGCTACAAATAATCAATATACTGTTTGATTTCCATGGCAAAAATGAATACAATATATAGACCTTTTTTATCTTTTCTGTATGTCCTTCTGTATCATGCATTATTATAATTAAAGCCAAACTGCTTTCAGTTCAATCATTTTATGTTAATGGTTTTATCTAGACTGAGATATAACATCTTGCAGCAATGAAAGGCTTAGCCAGAAGATTTAGGAAAGAATGGAGGAAGAAGAAATGCCAGGAACTCCAGAAAAACCTAAGGAAGGAATAATTTCAAATTGTTCTGAATTTGGCAAATATAGCCCTAAGAAGAACACTGAATACCTAAATAATTAAAGTTTATCCTCTTTATTGAAACAGTCCATGTTCGAGAATTCGCGTGAGTTTTAATGTTTAATTAAGGGATTTAAAGATCGTTTTAAGTGAAAGCTCAGTGCAACCTTAACTACAGACTCACTAGGTCACCTCCATAATGTATTCATGTTGGGAGATCCAAGACCTGGCTTTTACATAAGTCAGTTACTACAAATACACAGATCAAATATCAGTCACAAGCATGTGAAAAATCAATTTACAAGGAGATGAAAAAATAAATGTTCTAAGAGATAGAATATGCTAATGAAAATTAGTATAGTGTGTTTGCTTTTTGTCCACATCCAGGTTTTGGTTTCACATGCAGTGACTGCCAAGACATGTTTATTTAGCGATTAGAAAAGAAAAAAGATTAAGCAGCAACCTTAAAAAGCCCTGGTTGGATAAAGATACGCCTCTTTTATAAGCAATTAGTAATTTCTTATTAATGAAATGTAAACTGCTTTGTCTAATTTTACCAGAATTTGCAGATTTAAGAAGAATGCAACTCAAATAATTAAATTCACATCAACAAAACCAGGAGATGAGAGTAAACCCCTAGCCCAGCCTATTTAATATATACAGTTGTGCAATACTGTATGCAGCACTTGGAGCAGACTTTCCAGGACTGCTTGGTTTTATTGTTTGGGTTTTTTTTTTATGTTTAAGTTTGTTTGGGTTTTTTGTTTGTTTTTAATATTTAAACAGACTCTTAGAAAACACATAAAAGAAAAACCTTTTTAAAAAAGTGTGTTATTGCCACACTTGCCAACACTACCATACAACTCCACACTGGACCACAGCTTAGGTCACAGCTGCTGTTGCCCAGGAATAAAGATGAGCCTCGTGCTGGTTTCGGGTGCTGACTATCCATCTCGCTTCTATCCCCTTCCTGAGGTAGGCAATGAATTTCACTTGAGTTTGAGAAGTAGTGTTATTTACCAAAGGTGTCTGTGGGAGCCAGGTGGCTGAAAAGCTGCATGCAGGAACAAACAGAGAGATGAGACACCAAGTGCTGAAGTTGGATGTGTGAGGGGAGAGCAGGAGCTCTGAACACACAACCTCCTTGCCGAGAGTGGGGAGCACGGTTTACAGCCCAGCTGGGTAGGTGAAATATTCTCAAAGTTTTGGTCCTCTGTCCAGAAGCTGAAAGTCCACTCCACAAGAGGCACCATTTACATCAATAAAAAGTGGACAAAAACGGAGGGGTATTTGTCTTTGCCCAAGATGTCCTTGAAAACATTTAGAAGAGCGGGATATGTGATATATACAGACAGAGAAGGCAAGGTGCTAGTATGGATACTATAACACTGTAACAACAAATTCACAGATTGGAAGAAAAGAAATAATAAGGGGGGAGTATGAATTTTTGCTTGTGAGCCTCCAAGTTTTTAATAGAGAGACCATTTGTGTTGGCAGGGATGACTGAATCCCTGTGTCCATAACACTTGACTTCACTTGGATATATGCCTCCTACTAGAGACTAAAATGAAAGCTGTATTTTAGAGCACTGGAAAAGTGAAACAAAGCCTGCAGTTTGTGTTTATAATATTACTTCTACTTGTCTAGATGTATTTTGCTTGCTCCATGTTAATGAGGAAAGCAGTGAGGATAAATATTGTGGCTCCACGATTGTTCAGTATCTTTTGGTTTTCAGTCCTTCAGTCTCAAGGTGCTTCTCTTTTGAAGGCTGCCAAGAAAACGCGACACGTACAGCAGAGTGACAAACTAAAAGGCATAAGAGAAGATGGGTGCACAAATTAAAATGCAAGACTAAAATACCTCCTTGACTCAAAACTCTTCACAACACTATCAAGTCTCACATGTGCTGACTTCAGCATCTGCTTCAATTAAATGACAAGAACAGACCCATCTGCAGCGCTCTGTAGAACGCTTCAAAAAGGGCAGAATCCTTCAAAATTGTAAGAAAAGGAAACCCTTTTTTCTGTTTTTAAAGACATTAAGTGGGAGCAATCAGAGCTGCAAGAGGCTTTCCTCCAAGTTTTTGAAGGCACGATCAAGGACAGAAAGGGTTAAGTGCTGAAAAATAAAAGAGCAACAGAGCAAATCTGACTACATGTTTGAAAGAGCCTATAAAATGTTACAAGCAAAACAGGAAAGCTTGTGTTAATAATGCATAAACCGAAGGAGGGGGGTGGAAAAAAAAGCTATCCATTTAATGGAATAATGCTTTTATCCTTGCAGTTAAAACGAAATAAACCCCGACTGTTAATCTGGTAAGGCCATGTGAAAACGCAATATTTGAACGTTTTCTAAGCGGGGACAGTTCAGTAAGCGCTCCGGAGAGCGAGGCCTTGTGCAGGGCGCGCTCAGCGCTAAATACCAGCCTGCGCTCGGCGAAGGCCATTACCCGCCCCGTCGCCATGGCGACGCTAACAGTGCGCCCGACTTCAAAGACAAAGATGTAATTTCAGACTTGCAGCAGCCAGAGGGAGCGGTGAGAGCTTTCTGCCCGGGCGGTGTCAGCTGATGATCAATTATAAAAATGCCCAGGACGGCTCCGAGGCGGCCTAAGCCGCCGCCCGCTCGGCCTCGGGGGAGCCCGCCCCCCCACTCCCGGCCCGGGGGAAAGGCGCAGACTGCGAGGCCCTGCTTGCCGCCTTCACGCTCAGCAACAGCGGGAACAGCACCCACCGCCCTTCTCCTCCATCAGGCTCCGAGGAGCTCCGGAGCAGGACGATCGCTCCCAAGGGCCTCGCTAAGCCGCCTCCGTAGAGCTCCTATCGCTGCCTTTGCCAGGCGCCGCTCGTAGAGGGGGTCGGGCGGCCGAAGAGCGAGGGCCCGAGTTTGCCAAATCAACATGCTTTTCATTTTATAGTGCCATTCCAATAACAACTACAAAAGAAGTCTCTTTCACTTTTTTTGTCTTAACATGAAAAGAGTAGGGATATTTGCAAGATTGGTTCAGTGGAGAAAACCCTCACAGGAAAGGAGAAAGCTCACTTTCAAGTTTTGCCACTATGCGGATAATTGCAATACAAGAGTAACTGTAAGGGCAGAAAACCAGGCAGATGTTAACTCAGCTTATATACTGTTGTCTCATCAATATGTTCTTACTAAATGTGACCAAAATATCCACTTAGAAGTCAGTGTATAGAGTACAACTTGTATTATAGCAATAGTATGGTGTGCTGCCACAAATTCAAGACTGGATGCATTTTGTTTTTCAAATCCATTTCACGGAGTCTTTGGGAGGAAGCACAGTTCTCCTCGGTGCCATGTTCCCTACAGCGTTACAGTCATCTGCTGAAATCAGAATAGAAGTAATATGCTCCCTAAACCTAACCCTGTTCTGCAAAAATGAATGCTTTGGCTCCCTCTCACCAGGTCACAAAGTACCATGAGCTTTTGTATACTTGCCAGTAAGGCACCTTCCGACTTGACAGACCCAGAGGTGTTCAGAGGCCTAAACCTCAAATACAGCAGTACAAAGCATGTTGGTTAACCAGAAAACAAACCCACCACCCATGCATACACTTCAGTCTAAGATCACACATCAGCCCTGTAGCTGACAGCCACAGGCACTGCCAAGAGAGCAGCAATGCACACCACACTCTGTCCCTGAACCGAGTTCTCCAAGACCAAGGCACAAAACTGGGCCAGCACTTGCTTTTAGGCTTTGTCATTCAGCCTGATGAGACTGGGAGGTACACATCTCTCAAGAGAGTGAGCTGGATCCTGAGTGTGACTCTGAATGACTAACCAACGCTGAATTTGGAGGAGTATTAGCTGCCCAACCTGCACATGTTTAATCATAAATACAGGAGTTCTTTCCACTAAAAAAATCAATTTTTGACAAAACTGAGTCTGTGTCGTCCAAACTAAGCACACAGGAATCAGGAGTCTGTGGTAAATTCGTTTATACATAGAAGAGTATATCAAATGTCTTTGATTGCTCAAAAAAGTAATAATTTTAGAAGCTGAAGACTAGAGAAATAAGGGGGGGGAGTGTTCATGTGTGTGATTTTGCTTTGTTTTCCTTTCTAAAAAAACCTTTTTGCATATCTGATCACGTTTGGTTTCCAAGGTAGATATTTAATGGATGTGGCTGATGGGGGAAAATATTATCTGTCTATAGGTCCTTTAATTACCATTCAAATCTGAACTTTCATTGCACACTGTAAGTGACAAAAGACAGTTCTTAGTTTGCATGGCTAGCTAACTATAGCTGTCTGATCACATCTCCATGGAAATGGAGGTCAAGTGATCAAAATTATTATACAGGAGGGGAAAGTTTGTTTTTCTGGCAAAAATAAGGTAAAGGATTTGCAGGAGTGACTTGAACTTGACCTGCACTGCTATAAATACAGGTATTAAAAAAAGCAGTCACTAGAAATCGCTGGTTCTAACTGGCAGAAATTAAAAAGCTAAAATGTTTGTAAGTGTATGTGCGTATGCACATTTATCAGCATTTGATAGGATCTGGTATCTAACCTCTGTTTCTTTGCAGCAGAGAAAGCCAACTCTGCAGGTAGCCTGAATGGCCCCTCTCACACTGAGCTGTGGTTTAAGCAACAGAATAACCCTCTGGCCAGAAGCAGCGAAAGACTTACAGAGACAGAGAAATTCCTGTACTTCATCATACCTCAGAATGGAAACAAAAAGGCTGTTACCATAATTTCCAACAGAGAAAAATGTCTAACGAGCCATGCAGGAAGAATCAGCAGTCATTTAACAGTAGTGTGCATATACAGTCTTCCTAAATATTCTTTAAAGGCACAAGCAAAACAAAGGAATAGTGACAAACAGGCTATGAGGGAACCCAAATGAAGCCACAACTATGAGATCTTACTTAGAAAAAAGAAAAAAACTACAACAAAACAAAACAAACTCACACATTCTAAAACTTTACAGCCTTTTGTTGAAAAATAGTGAAGAACAGTACTGAAAGTTGCACTGAACAACTTCACTTTTTTCCTACTATCATTTAGGAGTCTAATGATAAAATAAACAGGATGGAAAGAATTAAGTTTTTATGAAGCTTTCATTAAGCCCTATTATTAAAATCTTGACATGGTCTGCAAATTAAATAAGAGAAAGAGGTAATCTGGAGTTTTAATTCTATCTCCACTGCTGTACCATATGAAAAAATGGTAAGGCTTTCAATTCACTGTAAGTCAAAACCCAAAAGATAACAGCTTGCATTGTTTTATCCCATGCCATAATTAATTAGTTCACTTAGGCCCGTTTCTGTACTTAGTCCACACACTATTTTATCTACCTATATAATGTTGCTAGAATTATTTTTATTTCAGCAAGTGCATCTAAAAATCTCGGATAATTTTCAGCTCCTTTATTTTCATACCTTTTGAAACTGAAACAAAACAAAAAGCAGTAGCTATTGTATAGATTTCAGTTTAAGAAAGAAAAATAATAATGTTTCAGCACTTTTTCATGTAAAAAACACTTTGGCAAAATTCAGCATCTATGATACTATAAATGTGTCGCATGCTATGGCATGAAACAAACTTTGTTCTCTTAACTAGGTCCACCACCATTCAGCAAAGCTTACTACAGCTTACTGATGCATAATGTATTACTACCTGCAAACATAGACATATAAACTCTCATGTATGCTTATCTTTATATTACTTCCCAAAATGATAACTTCAGTGGTGTGGTGGAAGATAAACTAAGT
This sequence comes from Tricholaema leucomelas, assembly GCA_013400475.1. Classification (NCBI taxonomy): domain Eukaryota; kingdom Metazoa; phylum Chordata; class Aves; order Piciformes; family Lybiidae; genus Tricholaema lacrymosa; species Tricholaema leucomelas. The sequence continues at coordinate 290,091 of WAAF01003696.1, read as the reverse complement.
GAATTTCCGCCTTGAAGGAGGAATAACAAAACATACCCAGCCCAAACCTAACAGTACACATTCAGCTATAAGTTCATGCTGGTTAACTATGATGTGAAATTAATTATCGAGATTGGCATCTTTTCTATACTGAGGCAATTATCTGAATGTGCCTCAAAATATAGGTCCTAAGTCTAATTTAACACAAGTTGTCTCATTTCACAGGTTGAGAAGATTAAAAGGGTCATCTGCAATTGTTTTCATGGAAGGAAAGAGATCAAAAGCCTAAACACTGGAAACTGAAAATAGCCTTTTCCTGATGTTATCAGCTTTTCTATCTTGATTTCAACACACAATATGCTGCTTCAGCCCTTGAAACTACACCACTGATTCAAACAGGACCCTCCTTTATAAAAAAGTCCTGCGGGAGCAGAACTGTGTCTGAAATTATATGAGAAATGGCGCAGAATTACCTGCATGAAGTTAACCTGATGCAATGAATTATAATGCCTTTCCAGGCAAATGCAGGACTCACCCTCATTTAGTGTATAGGTATATCCTTTTTTTTTAAAGGTAAATTGATAACAGAAGCCCATTTACATGTAACATACTTCAGAAGCACTTCTCACACACAGCACAACATAGCACAGATTCTGTAAAAAGCCACCATGAATTGTTGTCTTCATTCACAGTGTACAACTCCAGCAAAGGAAGGAAAGTTTCAGAGGTTTAAAGCATTAAAAGACACTAGGTTTCAATAAAAAACATTTCAGAGAAACAGAAAAACTGGTTTCAGACCTCAAAAAAATAAAGCATTATGTGTGAACATCTTATACACGCTAAGACTGACTTTATTCAAGATTCCAAAGTAGTACTACAAAACAAATAATACATTGCAAACACTTTCCCCATTTGCACTATGATGGTGCCTATAATCCTCAGCAATTATGGGTACACCATAGACAATCAAAGCACTGCGAAACCTGGCATAATCTTAACACAATTGACCGTGACTGCACAAACATCTGCTTACACAGAAACAGCAAGTGGGCCGGGACCTCTCTGATGTGAGCTTCACACTGAAGATTGGCAATTTTCCTTTTGTTTGACTTTTGTTTTGTTTGGGTTTTGGTTTTTGTTTTGTTTTTTTTTCTTACATGAAGGCTGAAACAACAGCACCAGAAGCCAGCATAATCCCAGTAGAGTGGAATGGATAGAAGAGAAAGAGAAAAGCGATCTACTGGTAGGCTTTGGATATATTGGCCAGAATGAGTTACGGTGTTAATTAGTCAAGGTTATGAAGCTGAGGTCACACTTCACAACGGTTACACAGCACAAGTGAAGGAGTCATACTGGAAAAAAAAGAATTCCCCTCTTACAGGAACATATGTGGCAAAAACAAAAGTAAGAACATTTACTGTGTCTCAGGTACTTCCCGAAATGGTATTCAGGTGAGTAACACTCTTTTGTCTTACTTTCTGTGTCATAATCCCAATGTTCACAGAGGCATGAACAAGAGACATGCACCAGTGAATATATTAAGCTCTGGAATTTACAGTATGCTATCAACTCAACATTTACAAATAACCAAGCAGATAAGACATGCTTTCTTTCATACACTCTACATATATGTACACACATTGTGTACAATGTTAAAAAAAAATAATTACACCCCAGATGGAAAAAAAAAAAAACAACAAACTACCATTTTATAGTTAAATTGCTAAATGCAGAACCTAAAGGCATTGACTTGGGAATTTAGGCAGATTGAAAGGACAGTTAGTGCAGGTACATGCCTCTGAGGCACCATGCAGAGGCACCCGTGCTGCTCCTATTTATGGCCTTGCATATTGAAGTAACTTCAGGGGCTTTCAGCTGGTTTCTCATTTCAAGTTGCAAGCTTTAGGTGTTGAGGGGTTACCAGAAGCACAGCTCAGCTGCCTTGGTTATGGAGGCAGAAGCCTTTGCGGGAGGGAAAAAGAAAACAAACTTCAACCACCCACGCTAAATCTAGTTTCTTATTTTTTTTTAATGGGCATTAATATTGTCCTGGTACTTGGGAGGTATAAAATATGTTGACGCAACTCCTCATGGCTTCAAAAAACATTACAGGAAAAAAGCTATTAATACTTTAATATTCCACTTAGGACAACACTGGCTTATTCAAATACAAGTTTTTGCAACCTTAACCACTACTGGGATCTATAATCCCTTAGCAGGTTTCCCATATATGTTATGTATAGAAGCCTGACTAAATATTTCTCAATCTATCAGGCAAAATCAAGTAATATTGTAAAGTACAAACAAATTATTAACAATAGTACCTTCTAGTCACATTACAAATTTTAATTTTAATTAAAAAAAAGCTTAATTCAAGAATTAACAGTTTTGGTTTCTATGCTTCAGTTTGATCCTATATGGACAACATAGGCCTAGGGCTGCTCTGCACTACTTTAATTGTACTTCTCCCCCAAAATGGGACTTTAACTGAGTAAGTCCATTTGGTCACCTCCATGAGATTCTGGCTTCATAGGAGTCAAATGTAAAACTTGCATGAACACTGAGTGGGCTAAGACTTTGAACGATACACACAAAATGTAAGTTTACCCCCTCATAACATCACCCATGTCAGTGCAACCGCAGTTGTGGATCTAACCCACTACTCTGATTAACACCAGGTCATAAACATGAGGCCATGTACAGGATCCATAGACATGCCACCACCAACAACAGCATATATTTGGCACCTCAGAAACACACTGAAATAGTTACACTTGATACATGTATTGTATAAAACTTGTTCTGGCTACTAGGTGGAACAGCAAGAAAAAAAATCCAAACCAGCCAACTAGCAGTGGCACTTAATCTAGCATTAAAATGACATGGGAAACAGCAACTTTTTCCAACACTGTGCATAAGCCTAAGAAAAGCCTTTAAGAAAGCTTAGTCACTTCTTTACAACTAGAAGCTTTTTTTCCCCTTTTATTCCAGGCTTAAACAAAGTTCAGTGGGGCATCAAACTGCTTCAGTTTTAAATTACAGTGTGTTCTTTAAAATAGAATGCATGCACCACATGTTCCTGAAGCTAGAGGGTGGGAGTGTTATTCACTGAAAATTGAAAGCTTGTTGAGTCAATAATCTTCTTTCACAGAGTAACAATTTTCAGCTAAAATTTCTTGACCCAAACAAAGGAAAACAAGATCATTCAGTTATTTTATAACATTGCAGAAAAGAAGGGGAAGTGGGAAGGAGGCACACCAGCCTTATCCTATTTGATGTAAAAACAATGGAGAATTTAATTCTCCAGTATTAGATACTCACATTCCCTTCTTGATCATAGTTCAATATACTCCCAAGCAGTTATTTTCAAATGGAGACATGAATACAAACAAATAACTACAGGACCAAATTGCTGTGTAGTACATATTACATATGCATGTACTACACATACATCTATCAACTAAACAACTGCACTTCCCTCATAAGAATTCCCGAGAATCCGCTTACAGATTTGTTTATTTTTATCCTTCATCCTTTCTCAAGTCAGAAGCAATATTTTCAATATTTAAAAAGCACTTGTTTATATCAAACTCTCTAATTCACTTACCTGCAAGGAATCCAACAAGGACTACCAAGAAAAAAAAAAAAAGGAGATGCTGCACCACCTCTCCTTAAAGAGGCTATGCTGGTAAGTAACATTTACAGTATGGTAGTTCCCACAACCTGGACCATGATTAGGGTTTACTGGACTAAGTTCTGTATAAATGTCACCAGTGTCTCTTGTCCTAGCAGTTTAACATCTGAAAAAAGAAAAAAAATTATCTCTTGCTAACTCTCAACCAAAGTTTCTCAAATAATGCTGGAAACTATTTTCCTAGTCTATTAAGACTTCACCCATGAAAGGCATTTGTTCAGGGAGCACTGTTTGCTCGAGATGACTTTCCAAGCTGCTTCATATTCTACGAGTCAGACAGGGGAATGTGGATTCCCAAACCATCCTCACAGCCTGAACCTATTAAGATGCATCTGAAATGATGTTGTTCCATGAGCCAAGTATATCTACTATACTTGTATTTAGAATTTAGTTCACTACTAGTTCTCAACAGAGGTCCTTGGAATCTAATTTAGTACCCTCCTTCCACAATGAAAAAAGTGCATTGACCGCAGAAATGACTGCCCAGCACTTGAATGTTTCAAATTCTTTAGAGGCTCATTAAAATGAGGTAAAACAGAATTATGAAGCAGTTAATAAAATCAGGAAGGGATTGCTGATATACAGTTCTCCACAGTACCAAACATAATGAAAGAAGGCAACTGGCATCTTAAAATGTCTATCTGTCCAAGCAACAGTATTATTTGAGACCTACCTGACACCGAAGGTCATGTAACTATAGATGTTGTGGAATCAGAATTAAACTTCTAAGGTCAGGGCACCACACGACATACAAGCAGCACTCTACCTCCATTCCTGGCTACTATTTTTGGTTTGCATAAAAAATACTCTGCCTTTGAAAAGCCCCAGTGAATAAGTGACATCACAGAATTAATCCATTAACTCAGAATTCTGAGTGATCTAGTGAGGCAGTGATGCCCTTAAATCCAGATACCACTTTTTTCTTCAACATTCACAACCTTCAGTAAACACATGATGAACCTGAGCTAAGTTACAAGGCTATGGGCCACAATTCCCCTACAGTTTATGCCAATATAGCTGAGAGTCACCTTTCCTGCAGCCTCCAGCTGTGCATGCTCACGCTTCTGGGATTGCACTCACTGCATTAAACAGCTTAGGGATGTAAACTGGTGGAAAACTTACTTTACAAAAAAGAACACAACTGTCTCCTGTCTGTCTGGGGCTCTGTGACTGCTGCAGGGCCTGACTGTGAATATTAGCATCTGCTGTGCCACCATCGCTCAGCTGACAGAATGACAGCATCTTAAACTCTTCCAACAAGATCCTACAATCTTTTAGCATGTGGCTAAAGCTGCAGTCCCTCCCCACTGTCCACCTTCCCACAACAGCTCCCAATTCCCACCTCCACTTTCAAGGTATCACTGATGCCCATTTAATTACACAGCAACTCAGTCAAAAGCTAACTCATAGAGTGATTATTTCTCATCTGGTTCAATTCCTCAAGTGAGATTCACTGGCCAGTCCCAGGAGTGACAGTGGAGGAGATGGGACAGCACAGCCAGCACTCTGTGGGGCCCACAGTAGGGCTGCAATTGTCCTGCCTTACAACAGCTCAAGCAGCCACAGAACTTTACCTGTGCAGGTTGCATCAAGAAAAACGTAGCAGAAACGCATGTTTCGAAAGCACAGCAACCTCAAGTAGGCCCTTCAAACTCACACCTCAAACACTAGTGGGCAAAAAAAGCAGTTTACTAAAGTAATAGCAAACCCACCAATACCTATCTGAAATTGCTTTCATACTCATGCCAAAAAAAAAAAAAAATTAAGAATCTATGTTTTCTGCTCTTCCTCCAATCAACACAACTGAAAAACACATCGAACATTTTCAACATTCTTGATTGAAGACAAAACAAAGGATTAGTTTTCACAGACACACAGAGCTTACTGCTCCCACAATCTCCTTGTTTCCTCCAGAAACAGCAAACTTGCAGGTATATTATTTGTGAGTTTTGTCCTGTGAGTCTGCTGGAGCCTTCTCACAACAGCGGAATTGTTTATTTTGCTATTATCACTTAAATCTCAATAAATATATTCTTTAGTAGCTGTCTTTCAGACAATTGCATTCAGGTCTCTCCCCCTTTATTCCTCCACTCTAATAGGTAGTGGTTTCTGTTTATGACTTCCTTTCCTTCACAGAGTACCTAACTCTCATGTTTTCTCAAAAACTTGAGATTTCCTTCTAATTGTGACCCAAATAAAAGTGCTCAGAGCACTGTTCTGTGCAACTTTTAATTTGGGCTCTCAGTGACTCCACATGGTCAGAGACCCACAGGTCAAACTCTCCAGATATCAGAGCGGTTATGAAAAGGAAAGCAAGCACTGCATGTAATTTGACAGGCCACTAGAAGTAGGTAATAAAGCCATATTTTGTTTGTAGCCATTTGTTACCAACCCACATTACAAATTTGTCTGCTTTGAACTTTATGGGAACATTCATGCCAGGACTTTTATATACAATGTGTGAAGGAAACGGAACAACTACTGAGCTGTTTAGCTGTGCTTACTGTGACACAGACCTGCTGAAAAATTCCCCCAACGGATGACACAAGCCAGCATTCAGTGCCGCAGAAAGTGGCCAGCTCCTCTTCAAATCCATCAAAGGGAAAGTCTTTTTTTTCAAACCCACATCAGAGAACACCATTCACCATTTAGAATTACATCTCTTTTGTTGTCTTTAGACACTTGTATAAGCTTGCTATGTAGCTGCTGGGATTTTACACAATGCCCTTAGAGGAATAAAAAGCTAATGGGCAAATTGTATAAATACCAGAATACCATGAAACAAAACATAACTGAGCTTTATTACAAGTGTAACACCACTGCTATAATTTCAAGCTTTACTGTACAAGGACAACTTACTGACTACTACTGTGAAGAACAGCAGTATCTAGAAAAGAAGCTCAAGAAAACATATTTAGTATCCCAAACTGGTACTATAGCTAGGAACACTAAACAAGGGATAATGGTTACAAGTTCTCATAAGCAGTTCAAAACTGAATACAGAACTGTCTTGCTCTAGGTAGCTATGTTTATATGGCCAAAATATCCATATCCCAAATCAACTTACATTAAAACACTTATGTTCACCATACATACAAAAAGCCTTGTCACCACATATGAAGGGTTTAAGTTGTTTTTAAGTATGAAAAACAGGACACAAAACCTTCCGCAAAGTAGTCACAAAAATGCCCCACAAGCAACTAAAACCAAAACACCCACCCCAAAACAAAACACAAAATACTTCCCATTCCCCTTCATATCCAAACAATAGGGTGCTTTGAGTATATGAAGTGCACTCTGGATATACATCAAAGCTTTTCAGCTTTGGGACCAGCTCAGAATTTAAGCCATGTGGCCAAAATGGTTAACATTCACTGTTAATACTATCAGCTTACTCATACCTAGAATAATAATGAGCTACTAAATATACCAAACACTCAGGGACACAGATAATACCCAATACTCTGCTAAGATATCATGATGAAGGTAGAACAGAGCATGGATTAAAAGTAGGACAACTGTTTAAGAAAAACCACAAGCAATTAGTAGAACATTAGTTGATAAGTAACTTTTCTGTACCCCCTACAAAAATGTTCATGAAAAAGTGAGAGGTGAAAAGTCTCTTTTAATTTCACTGCTTTCAGGGAGTAGTTTAGTAGGCACTGGGTTTAGTAGTAGCACTTTTAGCAGGTAGTTGTTGCTGAAACAGTTCAAAGTCCACGGTAGCTACTATCTTTAAAGTAATTGCCCACATTGAAAATTTCTCTGAACAGGTCTCAAAAATCAAAAGAGGTTTCCTGAAAAAACGTCCAATTAATGCCAGGTTCAAAGCCAATGGACATCTCTCCTCATACCAGTCTCCAGAGCTTCTCCTGAGACAAGCATGCCTGAAACGTCTCGTAAAGAATTTGTGGCACATACACTTTCCTGCATGACAAAGATATAACTTTACCATGCTAAGCTGACGTTCACTGCCCTCTTTTTAGGGATGGACAATAGTGCCAAGTGCCAGACATAAAACATAGAACATACTACCTGATTTCACAAATAAATTTGGTGCCTTGATGTGGGAAGCTCCTCATCGAGATTCCCTTAACTGCAAACGAATGCACACACACTGAACTGCAGGAAACATCCTAGGTGTTTAACACACGATTCCAAGCCAGAGATCACATAGTTCATAAAAAGTTTTCATCACTTAAGCTGAACATACTCTAATTGATTTAAATTCATGCTATTTTACTACCGACAAACAAGAAAGTCTCCAAATTATACGGGGAACACAGAGACAAGGCTAAGGAATACTTTACCCATTATGGTGATATAAATGCTTCAAATCTAGAATCATGAAATGGTTTAGGTTGGAAGGGACCTCAAACTAGTTCCACCCCTCTGCCATAGGCAGGGACACCTCCCACTAGAAGAGGTTGCTTAAGGCCTCATCCAACCTAGCCCTGAACACCTCCAGGGAGGAAGCATCCACAACCTCCCTGGGCAACCTGTTCTAGTGTTTCATCACCCTCGCTGTAGAGAACTTCCTCCTAACATCTAGTTTAAATCTCCCAGCTGCAGTGTCTTTGCAAAATATATTACTGTGTGCGATTTCCCTACAGCAGAATGCATAGAGCCCAGAAAAACTAATAAATCCAACTCAACCCCTGACAGTAGTTTAAAATAATTTGCTAACCAGAGATCAACTTGGCCAAGAATCACTATCTACACTTCTACACGTCTGTAGTAGTAGATAGCAGAACTAAACACATCAAACTCATTACTGGTGCTCAGGATTTGGAGCAACTACATCCTGCCAGCAGTATTTTAAACCAGAATATACTGAAAGCCTTTCAAAAGGGCACAGAACAAAAGCCTCTTCCTCATCAAATTGTTTTGTGCAAGTACAGCATTCCTACAGCTAGAGAAACAAATATGAGTCCATTTCCTCTGTGCAAATACACACAAGCACAAAACATTCATGTGCACTCTTTAGTGCTATATTGAACCAGAACATGCCTAAGCAAAGTCCACTTATACACAAGCAGTCTGTTCTCATCATATATTTAAAAAGTTTGTGATCAGCCTCACTTAATAGATCTTTGTTCAGTACTTCTCATCTGCTCATCCTAGATACAATTAAATGCCACATGAAATGTTTTTGGTTTAAGATACTGAAACAAGCATTCATTTCTTACTGGTAAGCTTGATGGTCTTTCTTGCTGGATTAGATTCAAGTCTTCATGGTTAGGCTTTCCGGTGGCCATAGGGGGCTGAGATCTGCTTCCATAGCCTTCCTGAGACATGTCCTGCAACAACAGTTGTAATGGAATCGTTAAGCTGATTCAGTAACTACAATTAAATATGCACCTGAGAAGGGTGAAAATACAAAAGTGGAGTGCTTGTTTTTATCAGAATCTTTTATTCGTTAAATCTTCTTGATGGAAGTATCAAGCCCACATGGGTACCACTATGACCTCCATCCAAGGAGCAGAGCACCATGCTGACAAGCAGTAGGGAGTCTTACCACTGGAACATGGCAGAAAACACAACAAACCTGCTAAATAAGCCCTTTTTTTTCTGTAAGACAGCAGCAAGCACAAAGTGGTCAAAACACTCATCCTGCTCTGAGGTGTATTCTCAAGCATTTTGATGAAGTAATGAGCCAGGTGGAAGACTGAACGTAAAAATAAGATCGTAATCACGCTGTGTAATCAGACTCCTGTAGGAACACTGGACTTACCATCACTGCTGCTGGCACAATGCGCAAACAGGCTATCAGGCTGCAGCACACTGCGCAGTTGTTGCATCTGCTGGGGGCAGGTTTCATCCAATGGATTAGAATGAAAGTGTGTTTGATTAATAGTAGCTCCGAAGCCTGGACAAGCAACCTAGGAGTTGCAGTCTTAAGTAATCGTCTAACATAACACCCACCACGTAGTGGGGAGGTAGCAACAAAACAACCTTCCCGGTGTCATCCCCCAGCCCACAACACAAGCTTATTTCACACACTTGTCCATTGCAAAAGTTTAGATTCAGGCCTCATTTTAGCTACTATAGCAGCTTCTGTGCTAACTTCAAGGAAACAGAAGTGCAATTGCAACTTCAGCATGTGTAACTAGCAGGGAAAGCTGAAGAAACAGTTCCCAACTGCTAGAATCTCACCTTGGAAGGTTTTTTGTTTTTTTCAAATGGTTTAGTTCTCCTCCTACCAAGTTTACTGTCAGTACCTGAAAGCACATACAGAGCAGGAAAACTTCTGCCTGTTTTAAAGCCTAGATCCTGCCACAGGAAAATTTCTTAACCACCATTCTATTTCCACTCGGCTCCTTCCACCACTTTGGACTCTCCCAAATTTTAAGGCACAGAGTTCAAGAGGGCTAATAAAACAAACTCCAGCAAACCTGATATGATGTAAACGCAGCAATAAATGATTCTATCCCTAAGCCTATGCTAAGCAAAATCAAGAAACACTTAAAAGGCCAGCACTTCAATGTGGTTACCAGCATAGGGTAACAATTAGGCTTAAGGGTGACAAAGGCTGATGGCTGAATGATTATTATCCCCTCTGACCCCCCATGTTCCCCCCCGCCCAGATTTCCACTTGTCACACAGCTCTCCTGCTGTGCACACCAGCAGGTTCCTGTGGATTAACAGTGAGGTTTAAAATCAACAAATGGCACAAGGCCTCCATTCAGCAGCCTTCACTCCAGTACAAAGGAGTGGAAAGGTGCAGGACAGCTTCACAATAGGCAAACAAATGAGCAAACCTCTGCTTCCCTTTTTATTTCAAAACGTGCAGGCACACACACACTCACACACACACGCCAGGGGTTGTCACTGCGTAGTCATCTGTAATAAACCCAGCAACCACACGTTTTAACCTCCAGCTCAGCTCCCTGCTTTCCTGGTTCTTAAAAAATACAGTAAAAGAGAACCGCTTGTTAAAATAACAAAAACCCACCCAGAGTAGTGAGAAAGGATAGATGGAATATTCACTTTAGGAGACCTCATTTTAGAAATGCAGCTGCTCCTTTTTTCTGAACAGACACGAGGAAATTTTGCTGGGAAACAAATCATATTTTGTATTTTGAAAAAAATCAAGAGCTACTAATTCCCAACAAAATATCAAGCATACTTCCTCCACCATGTTTTAACCTTGCTTCCTACTGAAATTTCCAGGGGGACCTGTAGGGAGAGAGGAGACAGCATGCTTTCCCATGAAAAATACTGCATATTGAATGGAATTTACTTTTACCTGGGTATTTGAAAAATATCTATGAAATGTCTTTCTACACACTGAAGAGAACATTAAAAACCCAGTATGTCACCTTTGTATTATTAAATGCACTGTTTCCATAGTGCTTTCCTTTCTGACTGTTGAAAACTCAAACCTATTTGCTCAATTCTAGATGAGGTTTGGAAACAAATACTGCAGACATTTGTGTTTGTTATGATGCAGATACCTGTGCACTCCAAAAGGGACTGAGATCAGAATACTCTTGCATTCTCCATAAAGCCATTGAGATACTGAAATCACTGGAAACTTGGAAAGCAGCTCTTGAGAAGTAAAGAATCAGTTTGCTCTCATCAAGTTGCAGGCATGTGAATCTCCCAGGTGAAATGTACACGCAGCTATGTGTACAGTTTGATGTGTATTGTCCAGTAAGACATATGCACTGTCCAATAAAACAAATCCATTTGTACACTAAACATAATGACAATTAAATAATAGCATACTTCACTAAGAGTTTGGTTTCATACCCAGAACAGTGCTTAGTATCCCTTTCCCTGAAAACCAGAGCAAAGAAAATCTCTATTTCCCTTCCAAAGTTCTGCACTAGGAATTATTACATATTACAGAATAGATACAATGGATTTTGAGAGATAACTAAGAAATAAGGACTGAAGTATAAGGGTAAATTGTCTGTCACTGAAGAAATGCATAGAATTGTCCCTTCTCACTTTAAGTTTATAAAGGTAGTTTTTCTTTCCAGCAGCTAGGAATAGATTTATCAGGGGCTGAAGAGAGGGAACACATGGGGAAGAGGCAAATGTTACCGTGTGCTGTGCCAGTCGTGGCTGAGGAGGCCCCCACTGATACTGGGGCTCAATCTTCTCCTGGGGTCTGATTGTTTTTCTTACGACTCCCAATATTTCATCCATCAATCACAGTGGCTTTCAAAGCAAAGCTTGTAATATTCTATAAATCACAGAAAATCCTTCTTCCCGTAGAAGAGGAGCATTTGTGCAAGACAGAAATCCAGGCTTTTATAAACAGAAGGCTACAAGTTTCCACTCAGAACTTCCCACCTTGGCACAAACCCAATCATATCATAGCTGTTACAGCACAAACTGTCAACAAAGTTGTAAAAAGAAAAATAAAAGCAGGGTTTCCCCCATCAGATTTTAGACAAGGCACAGGGACAAATAATCAGCAAGTCATAAACATATACTCAAACCAGCTGAAGTTTAGACTTTTCTGGACTTTTCAAAAAGCATTCAAACTGTGAAACATCCACAAAAAGGGACTCCCTTACAGACTACTATATTATACACTTACACATTGTATTACAGTATATACAATACAGCCAACACTATACACAGCCTAAAAATAAGCTGTCCAGAAATCAATCCATATGCATTTTGTTTTGGAGTAATAATAACAACTGACTGCTTATCCACTAAGCCACTTAGTTAACACTAAGGGCAAATCATGCCTGACAAATTTGGTGGCTTTTTATGATGTAGTCACAGCTGCAATGGACAGGGGAAGGGCAACTGATGTCGTCTACCTAGACCTGAGTAAGGCATTCGACTCTGTCCCACATGACATCCTGGTCACCAAACTGGAAAAGCACAGACTGGATGGGTGGAGCACTCACTGGATAAGGAATTGGCTGGATGGTCGCATGCAGAGAGTGGTGATCAACGGCACAATGTCCACCTGGCGACCGGTGACAAGTGGTGTTCCTCAGGGGTCAGTGCTGGGACCAGTGCTCTGTAACATCTTTGTCAGTGATATGGACAGAGGAATTGAGTGCACCCTCAGCAAGTCTGCAGGTGACACCAAGCTGTGTGGTGCAGCTGAC